>JAQBSW010006538.1:0-47765 GCA_029291075.1 Eudiplozoon nipponicum | reverse complement strand
ACTATATTGATAAATGTTCAGTTGTTTAATTATTATCTACAAGGCGCCATCATAAGCGAATCAACAGAAATAGAGTCAAACGCTTTTGGAATATCAATGAAGACAATTAATGCATCCATCTCTTTCTCATCCACAGCAATGTTATTGTTCCACATGGATAGGATATTCGTGGTGTTTGAACGACCCTTCGCAAATCCCTACTGTCATTAATTTATTGTCGTTGGCATTTATCGGTTTTCGAAAAAATTGGCATGGGTCTTAACATAATTGTTAGCTTTCTCTCTGGTAGAACTCCATCATTCAAGATCTTGCTAAAAAGTGAACAGATTGCCACCCTGGCCCTTGTTAGGACTCACAAGGTGTTTGAATCCACTGTATTCAATTTTTCTCTGTAAATTTCGGCTTCTCGTTTTGCAAGCATTTTAGAGGGAGAAATGAAATTTTTGATCAATAACATGATTGGTAAAGGTGAATTAGATCAAGCACATGGTAACACTCATACAAAGATATATATTTGCGTCCAGAGTGTATGGTTTAGTAAAGGTCCATAAATCAGTTGACCCCTTAAAGAATTATTGTTAGTTTCCACCTCTCCTCAACATATAGCATGTCTAAGTTTCTGTGCAATAGAGTAAGAAACTATTCATACTTCTTAGATCATACACTGAGACTGTCGTTAAATGTGATCTAAATTAAAACGATAGATTGGCGAATTTAGATATGTTGTTAATGTATACCAATTTGTCAGTAATCAAATAAATTTGTCGGTAGAAATGGAAGGAAGTAAATTGACAATAAAACATGTTACGGAAATAATGAACCAGAGGATTTTTTCTACTTATTTTATATTTAGAAATTAATTTTATATGCAAATCAGAGATGTTCCCATGGGAAGCCAATACAAAAATCTCTTAGGTTTGACACCTCTAAATCCAAAACTGTATATGCGATACTTGGATCAGGGCACGAACCTGTCCGTGGCAAATTCTGACCAATATGTAATGAGTTCTTAATAGGGACGAAACCGGTATACTGGGCGAATTGGCTTTTCTACACTATACAATTCTTAGATTACACTGACAAATATATGTAATTAATGGTTCACGAACTTATATCACGATCGCAACCTTGATTATAGTAATTGTTAACACCGTCCGTGCAAACAATGTTCTTTTAAACAAAACTGCTGCTTTTAAATAAATTATCTAATACTGGAGATACAGAATCAAAAAAATCATCTGCATTTACGTGGAAAAATTAGTCGTAATCAACCACTCCGCACAACATTTCGATGACATCCAAATCAATTCTGAGGCATTTAACCTGTGAATTCAAAGAAGTGGCCCTCAAAAAGTCTCAGTTCGCTTCTTCTATTCCAGGATTATGAGTTTATATTCTAGATCCATACATTAATTGACAACCTCGTAACTTTAAAAATGCAAAATGAATTGATTATAAATAAATGCATTCATAATCTCCCTTTGGTTCTTTTAAAATTTGCAGTAAATCCTATTTGTTGAATAGACTTGGGATTTCACAGTTAAGTAGTCTGTTTAAATGTCCTGCATCCACATTATATCCGTGATAGTCAAATATAGTTTAAAAATATGAAGTGGACTTTACATTATCCGTTATAATGCATGGGATTGAAGAATCAAGCAATTTTTCACTGAAAAGGAAATACGGAAACCGTCTAATGACTTCCGTTGTATTATAATAAAAAATCGATACGGTTTTTATAAAGTCACGCCAAAGTCACACTCCTGTGCACTAACATTCACCTGTACATGAACGTTTATGAATTACGTAAGGTAAAATATGCCTTTATTAATGTTTTGGAATTGATTGATTTATTTCTTGACGCAGTGTTTTCATTGAATTTAACTTTTAATCTCGTCTAGGCACTATTGTAAAATCAATTAAAATGAAAGAAATCTAGCTATGCTTAAAATTGCTTGCTATCTGTTTTTTTAATCTGTAAAATGCACTTTAGCCATTCTAACTAAACACCATCAGACATAACCACAACCTTAAATTATAATTTATAATGCATTCAGGCCATATTACGAATAAATTACGTGATAATGGGTATCATTAGGATCACGTAAAACCCTCGCACACAAGTGATTACAAATTTAATTAATCTTAACTCTTAGGCTTTCACAATTTTGTATGCACAAATATAAAGCAGAAAAAATTTCATTATTGATTAAGTTTTCATAAGCGAAACGTTTCGATTCTACTTCGTTTGGTTTTGTTTTTTATTAATTTTCTTTCACATAATATTATTATATTTTATAAACATTGTCTAAAATATATTCCATAAGCGTTTTAAATTATTAAATACACGACTTTGATCATTGCATATTCTCATATGAAAAATTAGAAGTTCTATCGGGCCACAATTCTGACTTGAATTAAAATATATTTCAACAAAAAATATGTTTGTGATTCGTACAACAATATTTTCTTACCATTAGATAATGCTCTATGCCAAATCGAACCTAACGATTTGTCAACAGCTGTTTCATTCATAATATCACCTCGAGATTGATTTTCGATTGATTGTCTAATCAATAACGTCATATTTTACGCTTCTATATCGCTATGCATCTGTTATCATCACAGATAGTAAGGAGTCCGGTTTCCACAACAAGACGGCAAGATCAGATTTAGAAACATGCCCATATATACATTCAGTTATATGCTCTCCTCTACTTACCTTGATTGACTATAATAAGTGCATGGGATTTCATAGACTTCTGATGTCTTTAAGAGTTCAATCTTTTCTTTTTCGTTAAGGAGACTAATACAGAGAATAATGGACCGTCTTAAAACGGATCTTTGATCGTATTGTAAGGATATGGATTTTACTTTCTGACAGTTTAGAGTCCGGTAATACCATAATATTACGAACATCCTTCGCTCTATCAGCTATTATGTACCTTAAATAGGGGTTTAATTATATTACGACATCCAATATTGTTCCCGCTATTAAATTAATATTATGGACATTATCACTGAATATATCACGCAATATACCTTATTCCAACATCCTAAGCTTTATGTATAGTATTCAAATTTTTCTTAATGTTGATGATTTTCAGATATCAATTTTCATACGATACGGGCGATTAGACTTGGAATTGAGAACGTTTCTCGAGTAAGTCTTCTTCCTAAAATATCTATTTCTAATTTCTGATCATCTCTAATCAACTTGACATCCACAAATGGTAATTCACAGAATGATTCTCTTTCAAGAGTAAACTGGAGTTTGATGAAAAGATTCGTTATATTTAAGAAATAAATCATATTTTCATCACCATCGTCCTAGATCAATAATAAGCCATCCAAGAAATGCATGTACAAATTTGGTTCCAGTAGTGTATTATCCAAAAGATTATTTTCCTAATATTGTATAATGATGTTTTCTATCGGTACCACCAAAGGATGTCCGATTGGGTAACCTCTAATATTTTCATTAAATTGTATCCTCTATTTAAAATAAGAAGAGAATATACATATATACATCATCTACATAATGTTTAGAATAATCATTTTAGTTCCCTATTGATTTTAACGGATGATCAACTTGGAGACGTCGAAATCAATTCAGGTCTTCAAGTACCGGTATACTTGTGTGAATACATATTAAATCTGAACTCACTAATATATCACCTTTATCTAGTACACATTCATCAACAAATTCAACAAACTGATAAGAGTTCAGTAATGTATGGTTTATGAAATAGGCATATTTTATTATTCAATGACACAGAAACTTAGAAATTGTATATTTTACTAAATCTTGGACGTTGACAATAATTCTTATAGGGCTATCACGCTTTTGCAATTTAACTTAACAGTACACTCTGGATGCAAATGCACCTTTTCGAGTGATTACTTTACCTTGTGTCGAATCCAATTCCTCACCAGAAATCATATTATTGATTAAAGGTTTTACTTACCCTTGTAACTTATAGGTTGGGTCTTTTGTTGTTTTACTGTATACTTCAGCATTACTCAACTGTTATAACATTAAAAGCTTTAAAAGAAACATGTTGCATGACAGGGAATAAATTTTTTACCTGACTCTCGGGTTCCGTTCCGAGTTGTTTGTATCCACTATCTTCCTGATTTCGCCATATATTTCGATCTTCGGGTATGGAGATCTTTTTCAATGGAAAACACATCACCTACGCAGATGACAATCAATATGTCAAGTGGAAATTTTAGTTTAAACTGCCCCAATTTTGCTTGTTGTTGGATATGTTAAGAATAACTTGTTTTTTTAATACTAGATTAGTGTATGTCAAATTGGTTTGCGTGTATGTCTGCATGTGTACACTCTTCGAAATGAGATTACAGTAATTTAATAACAATTACTGACGACTCACTAGATAAGCTTAAGTCATACATTTGATATGTGTTCTCGTTTATTTTGGATTGAGGAGTAATCAATTACTGCACGTGTACACTCATCCCAGTGAAATTACAGCGATTTAGCAACATCTGACTATTCACTAAATAAGCGTATGCCACGTCTGTGTGTTTGTGTGTACGTGCGTGAGCGTTTGCTTAAGACTGTTACATGTAATTACCGGTACGTGTAACAATCGTTCAAGTGAAACTAAAATGATAACCGTCATTTCCTAAATTCACACGTCAGACCTATTTTTACACGTACTTTCCTAAATGAAGTAACTATGAGTGGCATCCCGGTGAGGAGGGGGCAAGATACTATTAATACCATAAATAATTACGAGTTAGCAAATTTAAATTAGAAACGCGTAAAGTGCTTTAATGGGGTAGAAAGTTAAATTTAAAATGTCGTCAGAGAAATTGAAAATTTTCTGGTAAAGATAGATAATATTATATTACATATATTCTGTTTTAACAGCCTCGGTAATTGTCTCATTTTTGGTGATTTCACAATTTGGATAGCTGTATTCAGACCAAAATTAAGCATTTCCAGCTGACTCCCATTAAGATTTATTTTAGAAAGGTTTACCATAAGATTAGTTACAGCAGGACATGACTTAACTCTGATCTGTCTATAGATGCCCAAATTTCCCAACTTATTATCATGCCTGACCTGAAAATTTTTATCTCTCTATTACGTGCGCCATCAGTAAAATCCTCTATACATTTAAAATCATCTGCGTGCAAAAATAAATGTAACATCAATCTTATTTTATTTTTATCTTTAATAAGTTCATATTTGCGTTTTTCTATATCGCTAATCAATGTATACTTTATGCTCAAAATCAGTTCATGTTTAAGAGATCTAATTTTAGCATTTAAATGAAATGGCAATTTTAATTTAAAATATTTATATATTGTTAAATAGGTTTGACTTATCAGAACCGTAGGTCCGATTTTATCCGCTCTATGACATATAATGTTATTCGATATTAACTCATTTCGGAGACGTTACATGATATAGTTGGTCTTAATGTTATCCTGTTATATATATATATATATATATATATATATATATATATATATATATATATATATATATATAGTATGATGGCTTGATTTGATTAAATGTGCGTTGACGGTATAAATTAAATCCAATTCATCGTTTAGTCTGGTTACTCACTCACTAGAATTAACAATATTATAATTGCTCAATATCTTTCTAGGAAAATAATTGTCTTATTTCGGCTAATTTATGCCTTAGGGGTCTTAAGCTGCATTATACAATCAAATTGAAGTCCTGTACCCAATAAATGTTTATTTGTTAGGTCAGTTGTCTAATTGAGAACATTGCTCTTTATTAAATACCTCGAATTGCCATCGCCAATCTGGCCGTTAATTAATGTCATTTGAAGTTCATACCCATTATATATATATATATATATATATATATATATATATATATAACCAAATCTGCTTGTCTATATATAGAACTCATTGAAACCCAAGATATCGCACAAATTCAAACAATAATCGTCGAATAAATTTTAAGTTTTTCATTCCTTCTGATTATTGAAAAATAAATGTACATGTTAATTATAAAAATATCAAAAATAAAAGCGGCGAAAATCTTATTTTTATCAATGGATGAAATTTTTTCTTAGACTATTTAGAATTTGAATGTACTTTTCTGCAAGTGGCTAATTGAATTCTTGTCGAATTATTTGAATAAAGCAGTGCATGAAACAGTATGAACTTTAAAAATAGGAATATTTTAAACCTAGCATTTACAATTACAAATCATTTTATTTTAAGATCGATCATGTGCAAAGAAACATTTAAAATTCGATATAAACATCATGTGCATATACTCTAAAGATTTATTCATATATATATATATATATATATATATATATATATATATATATATATATATATATATATTCTTATAAATAGGAAAACACAAATAACAAAGTGGATAAAGGCCATTTATTTCGTGAATACTAATCCTCTCTTATACAATCATACATATTTATACATACATACATATTTATACAATTCTCTCCAAATCATTCATAGTCTACAAATTCTCATGTATGTGCGGTAGCACATATATCGGACGTACAAAGAAGCAATTGATAAGCAGAATCCAGCAACATTTGCCACAGAAATTGATTAACAAAGGCTTGCCACCGTCAGGAAAATCAGCTATTTCCGATCATATATTGGCAACGGGGCACCCTGTCAATTCGACCAATTTCACAATTCTACATATCTACGAAGCACTTTACATAAAACAACAAGCACCTGACCTTAATATTCAAAAGTTTCATCAACATGATATCCTTATCGACTGGCCAAGAATAACAAAATTCAACAACAATCTACTAGTATCCAGCCGAGAACAAACAGGCCCTCGACTAGAATCAACAAACGTACAATCGGATTGGCAACAAACTGAAGTGGAAATAACAGAGGCGCATACGATGACAGAAGTCTCCAAACAATGTAAGCATTTAACACTGCAATCAACACTGGCGTTGTTACCACGTGAAAACATTGCGCAACGAGGTGAAACGATCAACTATACTGGGAAAAATAGCACTTGTATATGTAACAGTGAACAATGCGCACAAATGGTTAATTCTCAAGCTATCAAAACAATAATGACAAGATCTCAGACATCACTTCGCAATACTGCGAGAATGACCTTTACATGCAAACACGCATACACACAAACACAAACGCATACACACTCACCAACTAGTCAAAACAAGAAACAGCAGTAAAAACGAGTCAGATTTGTTACCACTAGCATAATCAAATGAAAACCCAAAATGTATAAATATGTATGATTGTATAAGAGAGGATTAGTATTCACGAAATAAATGGCCTTTATCCACTTTGTTATTTGTGTTTTCCTATTTATAAGAATACTGTGGTAAATTAAAAAGGAATGGACATCATAAATATATATATATATATATATATATATATATATATATATATATATATATATATATATATATATATATATATATATATATATATATATATATATATATATATACTTTAATATTGTTGTTTGTTAAGGCAAACCCTTGCTGACAAATCTTTAAATGGAAATTTCTACCGTTTATGGTCGGTCTAATAGAAAATTTTCATTTACTCCAATTCTTATTGTTTATATGTAAAGAAGCAGCACATGAAAAGACGCACACATATTAATATAATATTTCGATTTTTTCAAAATATAGTACTTAACATTAATCTGACACAAGATCATCATCATCATCATGTCCAGCCACACAAAAGTCAAGTGACTAATGTTTCACTGCCATATAAACATAAGGAGTGAAAAAAATTATATAAGTGTATCTAGACAAATTATTAGTGAGATTTACGAGAGAGAGAGGGGTAGAGAGAGAAGGAATACCTTGCTATTATGAGTAAATTTATCAGGATAACTCACAGAAATGAGGCAAACTAAACCTCTCCACAACACCATTATGGCCAAGTTAGCATTCGGGCAAGGCGACATCAGCAATACAGCTTCCTTGCGGATTTCACTGTATCACGTCATAAACAAACCAAACCTCGCAGCTAACTTTGCCCTACTAAGAAAAGAAAGTTACAAAGATGATTCTACTAGGCATCTGCAACAAGATCGCCACTGAGCTCGATTCGATGCCATATCGTTAAGGGTTTCTAACCAAGAACTGTGATTCGCACGAGGACCCCATCCCGGCAGACGACTGGGTCCTATACTACCCAATTTGGATGTAATTGACTTTAATTGTTTCTGCCATGTCAAAATCTGCCCACCTTGTTCCTTACGCCAATTTGGTGCTGGATGAGAGAAAAGAGCTCTATTGGGCAATCGAAGTGAGGGCATACGCAAAACGTGACCGAGCCAACGCAGTTGATGGAGCCTTATTTGTTTTTCTAACGACGAGCACTTATTGTCAGATCCAAAAGTACGTCTACGGATGTCAACGTTAGTTATTCGTTGTTGGTAACCGACATGTGCTATACTCCTCAAACAACGATGATCAAATGCCTGTAAGTGTCTCAAATCATCAACTCCAAAAGGCCAAATTTCACTATGCGTATAGTAAGACTGTGTGTACAGATGCATTTCAAACACGACCTTTAAGGCAAAGTGAAGTATTCGCGTTTCTCCATAAATGACGAAGGTTCAGAAAGCTACTCTAGCTTTCGCGACGTAAGATCAAATTCTCAAGGGATTATATATATATATATATATATATATATATATATATATATATATATATATATATATATATATACATATATATATATAAATTGCCTTTATCCACTTTGTTATTTGTGTTTTCCTATTTATAAGAATATATGTATATATATATATATATATATATATTATTGTTTAAAGCAATACAATTTATACACGCGAAATAAAACCAATATACTATAGTGTAAAGGAGCCGCGCACATTTTACTATAATATTTATAATTTTCTAAAATATAGTATTTAACATTAATCTGACACAAGAGATAATGGTTACCTTATATGCGTTAAATTCAAGGAGCTCTTTTGGTGAGAATAGTTTAGAAAATGTTTAATTCGAAAGTATTTAAAATAATCGAACAAGTATGCTTTGCAAATAAGTAGCATATTTAATTTTGATTAGAGTTTTAGTACACATTCATCTAGCGGGCCGGCTGTAATTCTGGCAGAAATTTTTTAAGATCTCATAGACCAAGATTAACTAACTGCGCACTTTTCAATTAGTTGTTACCAAGCAAAGAACGCATGCACAAATTAAAACATGAACACAATATATTATATACGTAACATTTTGGAGAAAACCAATTGAAAACTACAAAGAAAATTTCTATATTCCGTGTGGAGACCCAAAAATTGAAGATCAATGCAAGCATTTTTTAGTTATTGTAGTTACGTAAACCAAAGCAGACACATGGAAAATTAAGCAGAAAACGTATGTATTTCTTAACATGTAAACATTTTTTCGTTTGCATTTTTCGAATAATGCTAGGCCAAAAAATATATGTAAATTCCTCAGTGATGTAGATGTTCAGCAAAGCTAAAAGTATGAGGTTCAAAAAATTATATAACTTTTTTTTTTGATTTTTCTAAGAAGAAGTATTTTAAATAATAATTTTTTTCAATATTTAGTTTTCATATAGCGTATCACTTTCAGGTTTTATCTATTCACAGATTTTGGAAAAAATTCCAGATATATATATATGTTTATGTATACATATATATGTACATATATAAATGTTTGAAATTTGTTTTGAAACATAGATTCACCTGAAGGAAATATTAAACAAATAAAAGTCCGTATATAAATTAAAATTTAACGTATTATGTGTCTTGTGTGGCGCAGTGGATATAGTTCCAGAATCCGAAACAAACGGGCTCCAGTTCGAGTCCAGTCCACGGAAATTCAGGATAGAACATGGAGAATTCCCCATAATGATGATATTGTTCTACTGATTTCAACGCTTTTACTATTCCATACAAAGTTTAATTTATAGCGACAATATATATATATATATATATATATATATATATATATATATATATATATATAATCTTGGATCGGCCATTATATGGTGCTGGCAATTATGATTTTAACTATTGATCACCACCCGCGCCCAAAGTGTTGATTAATTCTACTCATCTTCATTTCAATACCAATTTCCAGAGTAGAATGTTGTCCATTCTGTAATGAAAGATTATGTGTAGCCATTTGGAACTTTAGTTGCAAATATGTCAAATAGGCTAAACCTAAAAGAAAGACAACATTAATATAGGTAAGCGAGTCACCAAAAAGGGTCTGTACTTTTCGGCGTTGGTGGCGTAATAGATAAAGTGCCAGACTCCGAAGCATATGTTACCTGTTTTTTTTATTTTCTGTTGATCTTATCTGCATTTTGTGATATGCTTAATTTTATGCAATGTTATCTAACTGAAACATGTGATTCATAGATCGTATATTTTATATAATCAGATTTCTTTTGGTTTGCTTTTTTAAAATTATTGATCCTTTTCTAAATAGCTTAAATATCGTTATGTATGTGCACTGCTTGATAAAATCGTTTCGTGCACGAAATTCATCTAGTATTTTATCATTTAATCTAACTATTTCTTTTGTAACATATATATCCAGAATATTTTTGGAATAAGTGTTAACATTTACTTAAAAATCATTACTGAATTATTTAGGCTAAATAGAATTTCGTGTCTATTTTGTAAGTATGGAGACTATATATAGCATATACACGATATTTAGTAATAAGTATACGCATAGAAGCTAACAATGGAGCAACTAATCCTTACATTTTTAGACATAAATCTGAACGTTAATTATTTTTAAACGAATAATCCTTTAAACTATGTGTATTTTGCGGCGTAGAAATTGGAATACTGCTTAAATTAGAAATGCGGATTTTAAAAGCACCAACCGGCGTTTATATATCAAAATGAATTTTTGGTGCATGTAAGGCAAAAATTTAGACGTAAAAGAAATATTTTGAAATTAATGTTTTAAACAGTCCTTAAAAGTAACATCCTAAGGCAATAAATATCAGTTTTTAACGAAATCAAAATTTATTTTGTCCCATTTTTACTTATTCCTTATTCTCTCTACGAAGGTGCACATAGTGCTATTACCTAGATTTAAATCGATGATTACTTTACGCGGCAAATTTGAATTATTTAGTACTAATTATATTAATAAATATAATTGTTCAATTTATCATTATGTTGTTATTAAATATTATGGTCAATATAATGTCTCGTTGGTCTTTTAGATATATATATATATATATATATATATATATATATATATATATATAAAGAGATGGTTGTGGGCGTGGGTGTTTGATTGCGCATTCATATGTGTTTGTGTGGGAGTAATATTTTCTTTCGCATTTGATAATTTAAAAATGCATTATGGTTAAGACTTAATAAGATTGAACGTTTGTAATGTTAAAATGTATTTAGAATTTCATATTACTGAAGAATAATTATTTCCTTACAGGTTGTTATTTTATTTTGTTAGATAAAAGGGTTAAATATTGTTTTTAATTTTATTTTATTTTTCAGCAAAGATACAAGTGGTTTGTCGGTGATTAGGCGTTTCCTTGCGAGCATATGTAACCGTGTGTATGCAGGGTCGAGTGGTGCCATTGTATACAAAATTTCCGCAGATATTATTACGCTTCTATCTCTGAATTGTGTACTATCAATGAATAGACTTTTAATTATTGAATGTACGCGTGTTTAATATTAAAAACGATCGATTTTTTATTAACCTTATCTAAGCACAACATAGGTAAACGAGGCAAATCGCATCTTCCCATGCAACAATCCACACACACACATTCAACGCGCACTTTCTATAAAAATCGAGTGATATTGTGAAAAAATATCACAGATCAGAATGCTAAGAAACGGTTTACCAAATGAAAGGAGACTAATTAGCAATTAGATATGTAATCAAATGAAAACAAGTATGATTCTTATAGGAAAAAATAATATTTATGGACAATAATTTAAAATGAAGATATGGCTCATTTATACACATTAGAAGCAATATGAGTTGTGAAATATTGTTTAGGTTTGTGTATATATGAGAAAACAAATTATATTCATTTACTGCATTTTATAATATTATATCCATCATTCGAATTTTGTTTGGCGGAAAATAACAAATTATTTATTAGCTTAAATAAACATATTTATACAAGAATACAACTCATTGCTTTAATATCAGAAGTAATCACAAAATTATAAGTATGATGGTGATATCGGCCTAAGTTTCTCGAGGATAGAACAACACCTTTAAACTATACAACCGTAACAGATCCGAAAGGATAAAGCGTTCTGGCGGCCAATTTGGAGATGTTCATAATCATTCAGCTTGCATATTATTAAACAAATATGCTTAAATCTGCCTTACGTTCGGACAACTCGAAATTGATCGTTTGAAAAACTTAGCATAAGCTTTTTCAGGTGTAATATTAATAATAATCAATTGGATAATTGTTAATTAAGAGTAGAATATAAAGAAAGCAACACGTCGAAAGTTTGTACTGACAGTTTTACCAAATTTTGTAAGTGTATATTTTAATTGAATATTATTTAAACTAATAAGTTTATCTGGCTACTGTGATATAGTAAGGAAAATAGTATTTATATATAAGTCTGTACGGATATACCAACTAACACTAAAGGCTCTTTTTAAGCAAGAAATCTTACCCAATTTTGGGCTGCATCACAAACAAAAATTTATTGATCTAACATTTCGTTTTGAAGTATTTCGTAGTATATCGCATACTAATAATCACATAATAGCATTTCTAGAGATTCTTTGAATAAAACATGAAGGAATATGGGCATGAAAATTAAGTGATGACCTCGGAAATATTATTGGAAAATCCTTAAAATTTTCCTGTATATGCAACTAAATAGACAATTTGAAACGTTTAAAAATGTACCGATGTAATATTAAAGTGACCAACCTGAAATCGTCGTTTGGTATATCAATTCCATTCAATAAATCAACCAATTGATTTTCGAGTTGAAAATTTTCATTTTCAACTTGTGTGTTTGTGCTTTCTGCTTCACGTAGCTCATTCTAAAATGTTAAATTGATTAATTGGTACTTCTAACAGTAAAGCTATCATTAAAAACAAGCCTAAGGCTATAAATAAAATGCACTGTCAATTCATTAAATTGCGTACAGTTCTCGAAAGGAATATTCAGAATTATTTGGGAAAGAATTTGATTAATTTAATCTTTAATATATATATATATATATATATATATATATATATATATATATATATATATATATATATATATATATATATATACATATATATAAAATTTGTTCGTGTTGGTATCACTGAATAAATTAATACACTGATAATAATAATAATTATTATTGATATAATTCGATTAATAATTACCATTATTAATGTTATCCTCGCTATTACCAATAATATATAAGATATATAAAAAAATTATTTTTTTCAAATGTTTAAAAAAATATTTTACTCGTAATTTCGTATTATTTGATTAGTCTTTACACTTTTTTGGCTGAAATACCACTAAATGCTTCAGAAACCCCATAGAAAAAACAAAATGTATAGATTCATGTTTCGAAAGACACGGTTGAAATACCGCAGACGTTGATTTTACAAGTTCTAAAATTGAATCTTTAAACAGTAACAACGATTATTTAAAATGAGTTGTATTATGGAGACCAGTTTAACTAATACTTTGAGAAGCAAGTCTGTCCGGACTTTTATTCAATAAATAAATTCGAATTGCATTACCACTTTTGATTTTTAAATAGGCACTAAACTTAAAATAAGGCATCAAATACAGAAACAAAGCCAGAGTATAACCATACATCCCAGTTTCGCCTAAAAATAAAGAAAATGATTTTTATGTTGTTTATTGGGATGCTTAATAAAGCCCGATACACAAGTTTGAAAAAAAACATTAAAAGATTTAATTGAAAGTACTGGCATTGAGAACCACATTAATAAAGAAATAACAATTTAAAACTGCTGTTGCAAGTTGAAATCCATTCTAATTTTCTGCTTTAAGCTTATAAAGCCTCAAAGCATTCCAACAAATATAAAAGCGATTTATTTACAAAACTGAGATTTTTTGTCAATATCTCTACACAAATTAAGTGGACCGTGAATTGGACGTTGAAATTTTGAAAAAAATTTTATATGATAATTAAGACATTGCATCATGCTTAGCATATTTTAGTCCAGTAATATAAATTCATTCTCTTTTCGTAAAACTGGAAAATGAGCCAACTGCGTTTCATGTAGTACATTTAAAAAATAATATTTTTAGGACTACAATATTTATTTATATATATATATATATATATATATATATATATATATATATATATATATATATATATATATAAATATATATATATTAACTTTAATACTGGGAAAGTTCTCCTTAGTTATTCTATTCAGCCGCCGTGCAATTATTGAGGGTGGTACGCCGCCTCTAAATAGTTAGTTTAGGAAAACCTGCTTTACGGTGTCCTCTCTAGTGCGAATCTGTCGTGGTCTGATGTTGACATCATTGAATCGCTCTGGGTAGTTGTTTAATAGCCAAATTTTCCTGAGGTAGCCCAGTTCTTCCTCAATCTGGTGTTTAGAGCAGATCTTCCTGATTCTGTTTGCTAGGTTGTTTACTAAGATGCAGCATACCCTTCCGAAGTCCTGAAACAAGCAAATAGAGCCGATCCAGACATCAAATTCACTCTTGTGGTAGAGAAAGACGACAGTTTTCCCATCCTTGACATCAAACTCACTCAAGAAGAAAATGTGGATTTGACACTGGCCATATATAGAAAATCCGCTTTCACCTGGCAATACATTCACTACAACAGCAGTGTGCCAAAATCCCACAAACGAAACTTCTTAAACAACCTAGAAAACAGAAGCAGGATGATCTGCTCTGAACACAAGATTGAGGAAGAACTGGGCTACCTCAGGAAAATTTTGCTAATGAACAACTACCCAGAGCGATTCATTGATGTCAACATCAGACCACGGCAGATTCGCACCAGAGAGGATATATATATATATATATATATATATATATATATATATATATATATATATGTATATATATTAATTGGTATCGAAATGCACTAACAAATACGTCAAAGCCTTAACTATAAGACATGATTTGGTCATGTTTGCTGTTATGCTTGATTATATGAATGGAAAAAGACATTCGATGGTCTGGTTTATAAAAACGGATAAAATGGTGTTTTTTAGTTGAATTGACTAAAATTTTTAAAAATCAACATGAATGATGTTTCAATTTCTTCCCAATACTAACAACAGAGTAAGTAACAACAGTTCTTCCAGATTATAAACATCGTGTTCAAAAACCAAATACATCATTTTCTCTGCTAAATCTCTTCTTACTATGGAATAAGAAAAATGCTGAAAAAGAATACGCACGATAATCATTTCATGGATACAAGATTAACTCATACCCTTGTGTTAATTAACTGCTTACTTTCACCCACAAAACTAACAACCTGTGCCCACCAGCCCAATATTTATACTACGCACTGCTGCCAACGTTTCCAAAAAGTGCCACATTTCGTGCAGTGATCAGCTATATGAAAGCAGCATACTGCAGTATTGTCACACAAATCTAGCTATAGCTTAGAAAAATTCAAACAATTCAAAAGTTTGACAGTTTGATTCAATTACGTGTATAATCTGGATCCCTGCCAACATTGGGTAGAAATCGCTGTTTCAATTTCTACCAGATTGAGAACAAGAATATAGTGCATAAATTAAACTCTTTCCATTTAGCAACATCAATTGAACAGATTTCGGCTTCAATTTGTTTTACAAACCTAGTGGCTGTTTTGAAAACATAACCTTTTCACATTGAAGATCTTGACAAGGAATTTACAGTCATTGTATAATGGATTATGCACTACAAACCTATCATGGTTTGTCGATGAAATCACACTATGGCGTTAATTAACTGTTGTTTGAAACCAAAAATATTTAATTCAAGTGAGTACTGGACTAACAAAGACCACATATATAAAATAATCGTTAAAATCTACCTACTTTACTTTTAACAACCTCCTAATTGCATGATTTCAAATTCGGGAATACTTTTAAGATGGAAGAAGAACGAGTATACACATTTGGAAAAGGAATCATAGACAAACTATTAGTTTGTAAGACAGTAAAAAGTATAGGATTTTAATTAAAAAATTAGTTTCTAGGCAAGCTAAAGTTGGTAATATAATGTAATATATTTACTTATTTGGAAGAATAACATGTTAGCGGTTTGTATGAATATTATGTATGCAATTATTGCTATACATCCGGTTAAATCACAGACAATACACAACAAACACGAAAATAACACTATGTAATCGACGTCTCGTCATGACTTAAGTTGGTGCACAAGTAAAACAGCCACTTACATGTTACGCATCAAATATCTATTCGATAACAAATTTATCCGGCTTTGCTGAAGGCAAGAAGCATTTGACCCTAAAGCAGATTCTTAGTCGTGATAGCAACTTCAAGACGAGTTTATAGATAATGGTTCAATACACGGTAATGATTCATAAAACCGTATATTGTCTATTGTTTTGCCTGCGTTCTATGATGACATGCAATGCATTCATAATAGAGCAATAAAGCTGAAGCAACATATACATTTAATTTCCGTATAATCTAAACAGAACCTAGGGAATAAAAGGCGATTCTTTAATTAGACCGGTTGCGTTCCAATAGAGAACTCGTCAAGAATTTTCCCGAAATTGCCATGACTGGCACTCCAACTGATGGACATCGGCTACGAAGCCCCGCGTTTATCAAATGTGTCGCCCCAACAGCCCACTATACGCATTTTGTAGTAAAAAAACTTACGTTTCCGGTTAGCCTGTCTTTCAGAATGGTCTAACTCTTAACATTCGTTTGACATAGAGATCCAACTAGCCACATCTAATCAAATATTAATATTATACACCATGCTTCCTGTGGATGATTTAGTAAATTATGACATGATATTGATTATATATATATATATATATATATATATATATATATATATATTCGCTTAAATTAAGAGTTTCTAAGATAGAAAAAGGAATTCGACAGGTAGGCTGGTTTTTATTTTATCAGATACACGTACATAAATCTCCAGAATTCGCCCCGGGCTGATCCTGAATTAAGATACATTTAAATTGGAGTCTTGGACTGTGTCTACGTTTGAACGCATGTCACTCTCTTTCTCTCTATATCTCTCTCTCTCTCTCTCTATATATATATATATATATATATATATATATATATATCATTATTTATGTACCTATATATAGTAGCTGATACATATTTGACATTGCTCCCAACTGATCCTATATAAATAAAATATAAAATAAAAATTAATTTGAAATATTTTCAGAAGTGGGAGTAAGGCAAGCAAATTTAATCGTAATGAAATACCTACTGCAAACCTTTCTACTATATGGCAAGTCGTAAATATTTAGGTGTAAATAAATATTCTATAGAGTGAACATGTGTTAACAATGATGAAGTAATTTTAAAATATTTCAGCATTGGTAAAATGCCTGAAATTACTTGTTTTACTTTTAATTCACTGAGATAATATTAAATTTATTTTATTTAAAGCCGATTACTTATATATCGGAAAGAAAATATTTGCATCAGCTTTCATACAACATAAAATGCTTTCGTATAGTAAATTATTTCGGATAAAATGACGTAGTGAATTTCCTTTTTGGGAAAATGATCAATAAACTGTTTTAGAACCATAAATTTACAGTATTGTAAACTAAATTACTTTCGAATAAAAGGAAGATTTTACCTAACCAATTGCTGAATAGAGAAGGTAAGAATTATTTATAACTTTAACATTGTCTGCCTAAAAATATATTTTTTAATATTGGTAAAACTCAATCAAAATGCACCTGCAAGGAATTTCACGACAATTTTATTGATTGATCTTCATATGCCCATCTGTATGCATCAACTAAAATGGAATTAATTTTGTATGTATGTTAGGCAAACAGAATATTGCAAAAAATATTCAGCTCTTACCTTTGACTATAGCGTTGCCAAAACCCGTCATTTAAAAAAAACAATACGTAATTTGCACGAATAATATATGGTTGCTTTTGTAAAGTGTTCAAGGTTGGTAAAAACAAAAATTGAATGAACCTTTTCACTTTGGTAATGAACAAACTGGATTCTTTAAATTAAGATGGAGAGCGTTAAATAAATACAAATACCATTATATTTAACCAGCCACACAACATAGAAAAAAACTTCATTAGATTACAAGTACTAATTGGTTTCGACCAGCTATGGTTATAATGAAATCAGGACGAGAAACAACGATGCATATATATATATATATATATATATATATATATATATATATATATATATATATATATATATATATATAAACCACAATCTAAATTAAACATGCGGCTCTCGCCGGTAGCAACCTTTTAAACATTTAATTTGATTGTAAATTTCGGCTGCACAATGTGAATGTCAAATGTATAAGCTATAAAATTAAACGATCATCGATGGCGCGGGTAGTAATAATAACTATTTTGATCAAGTATACGAGCTTGTATATAACCAATCGTAAAAAGTTTAAATGACACACCGAATTTAATCACATTTTATTGTAGCATATTGGGAATAAGCATGAAATAGTTTTTCTTAGATGTTATCAGTGAATCTCGTAATTGAGAATCAAAATTTCATAATCCATATGTAGTAATAATTATGAATAATCAAAGCACCAATTAAAAAGAAGAAAATATCTATCGAGTCACCTACAGCAAACAAATTTATTATTTGTGCCATAAAATCTCTTAGCGAAGCAACAGGATACCTTAATGCGCATTCCACATCAGATAAAATGTTTATGGAGTTAAACGATTGCATGCGATTGTAAAAAATCTGTATTAGCAATGATTCAATCTTTAATAGAAAATTTATCCGAATGAGTTAGAAGCGCTGGTAAAGTTTCAATTAGTGACTTTTGAATAAACGTTTTCCAGTTGGCTAAAAAATAAATACATATCCACTGATCTTAGTTTCAAAGTCGATCTTTGTACAAGGCCACACTTTTTTATATTATTTGTCTAGTACCACTTGTTTTGAATTACACGTCGACATATCGAGCAAAACTGAAGACTTACTTAAAAATAATTCAAATTATACTTTTTCAATATTTTTCTACCTACTTTCCTGTAGATTTATCCGCAATAGATAGTTAGCATGAAGAAGCCAAAATTTTGAGTGACCAAAAATACTTCCGTTGTCGTTTTATTATTAGTTATTTTTACTAGGACGAGGCAATGACAAAATTAATTTTTTTCAAGTCCTTGAGCCAATTTTAAAGCAGTTTGCACAACAAGTAATAAATACACCCACTACATACTTGGTCATGAAGTGAGGGATAGTCGGATAGTACAATCCAAAATACGGTTGTGTGTTTAAGCGATAATGAAGTTACCTTCATGTAGTCTTTGGAAATATGAGTTCAAAGCTATCTCACAATATATAACTTATACTGAGCCTTTGAAGTATAACGACATAAAAGGCAAATATTATTTCTGCAAGCGCCAGTTATACACCAAATATGCTTTTATATCAAATGCTTCTCATCGGTAATTTTACTATGGTGGCACCAAAATTAAATTTTTCTTAATTTGTTTGCTCACAGGAAATACAAATAATTCGAGAATACCAGATAATGTCATATTAACTTTTATTGTCGTCAATCGTTGTAAATGCACTGATAGTAGCAAAGGACATTGCTTTTTAGAAGGGATTTTCGGTAAATGATTCATAAAATATTAGATTATTATTAAAAAGTTCTATACTTCAGACAAAATATCATTAATGATTTTTAAAATTACACAATATTTAATAGACGTTATTTAGGTAGCCCTTTCATCAGTGTATGCGAGGCAGCTAGAGGTGAGAGCCGCATATCTAAATTTGATTTCCATATATATTCAATGCGATTTGATCCTCGATAGTCAGTTTGCGGTCGTACTCTGATGTTGGTCAATGAAGGTCGTAACGCGTCAGTGCGTTGCGGCTGGCGGTAGTTTTGATATGTTGTTCGACGACTGGTTAAATACAATGGGATTAGTGTTTACTTCAAGCTCGCAAACTTGATTTAAAGAATGGCTTAGGTAGTCAATTAAGATTAATAAATTGGTTATTAATCATCTCTAATTAGTCAGAAACACTTAAGGGAAAATTTTTATTTTGTAAAAGGCCGGTAGAATTTGGTGCTACATATAGACGGGTACTTTAATGTAATATTTCGTGCAAAATTATACAATAAACGTGTTTAAACAAATAGCTACGACTACAGATGTTTTTTAATATCGTCCTGCTACGTGTGTAAAATGCGTTTTATGCCTAAGTTTCAAAATCTGAAAAAAAATTTGGGCCGCTTTTTGAAGACAACGTAAATGCAATTAATATGAAACTTATGAAATCAGATGACTTAAAAACACTGCATATGCAGAAGAAGAAAAACAACATATTGTTAATTAATATTCATATCCATGTAAAGTGGCTTTCGATTTTGACACAAATCATAACATATCAATTAATTAATTGCACAAATGATACAAACACGCGCATCAACATGCGACGAATGTGTGCCTGCACGTTAATTTAATTTTCTGGACGATTTCTTTTAGTACCTAACAGGCGTTTCAACGTTGGAAGCACACACATTTAGGTATAAAAATATTTGCGTGCATAAAGGAGATCAAATAATATTTTACCTTTAACGGATTAATCAAATATGTCTCTTGAGTATATTAATTGGAAATATTCCCTTATTCACTGCAGACATCTGTACAATGTGAAAATCGGTTTTTTTTTTAACAAACCAAACGCCTTCAAACTGAAATACGACCTTATCTTTATTAGAATACCATTTTACTTACGAGCACGTGCAACCCACCACTGCTTTTTCCGAGACCGAGCTATAAACATGCACACACGTATATATATATATATATATATATATATATATATATATATATATATATATATACATATGGATGTATATATATTTATAAATATATATATATATATAAAGACGGGATTTTGTTCATGGATAATATTCGTCGGTATAAACAAAACATTTCAACAGATAGGGGAAAAAAATTATCAAGCAGGCCTGTTTCTAGCTTGTTGGGAACTCTTAAAGTACTGTCCAGAATCTGCTGCGAACGGCACTGAAACCACAGCATATAAGCTCAAGTGTCTGGGACTCTGCTGCAAATCACCTGCAATTTGAGGTCACATATCAACTTAGGCTTCGGGGTAGCCTTTATTTATTATGGAATTATTTGTAATATCTTAAGACTTGAATTTCTAAGTAACCTCCCCATGATATGTATTTAAACAGCAGTCATTATGGCACCTGGAGGAATTATATTAATTTTATGGGGCAAATTATGGGCAGTAATTGACGTGTTCTCAATTAGAATAAAAACAAGTTACTAAACGTATCGACTGTATTAACTAAAAACACTGTGCTTATACCAAATATGATATATAAATAATCATAATACTGCCATAAATCTTTAATTCGGTATCAATTGCCCAGGTGGCATGGTGCTTGTTCTATAATGACAAATTGGTGATTGCTTCTTGTCGCGTAGGCCCCATCTTACGGAAAATGTAATCAAACACATACGTAGTTATATTAATGAGAAATTCATATAGTATTCGGCAGTGGTGGCGCAGTTGATAGTGTTGCGAAATTTAATAAAATACACCGGTCCGAGTTTGTGAGCATGAAAAACATGACAAAATTTGATAACTTCCCAATAAGGACTAAATCGATATTCACGATGAATTTCCCATGCTAACTTGCTTAATGCTTAGCATACACTGACAAATATACACAGTGAAACTCCTGTCGGGAATCCGAAAATTATTAATTTGCCTACGTTGACACTCTTTCTTTCAAAAACTGCATTTGAAACACTAAGTGGTAAGATATGTCAGATATATTCAAATTGAACGAGAGGATAACCAAAAATAAGTTAATATGCAACCCAGGGCTGTGTGTACTTTGCGGCAAATTGCCCATTTGATAAAGTCTCAAACCTTGAAGCAAATATATCCCGGTTCGAACCACATCCGCAATATATTTCGGGAGAATACTCAAGTAGATCCCAAATGTTCATACGATGATATTTTTGATTATACCAAGCTCCTGATCTTGATTTTGCTAATTTATATTAACATTCGCGCAATCAAGAAATGTTTAAATGGTTTAATCTTATTTATATTTATTGTCACCAGTATTTTGAGTGTTTTTTTGTTCATTACCTGATTAATTATGCGCGTGTTTGTGGCTGCCAGTGCAAGTATGTGGTTTATTTGCGTTGCTTACTGTACAGCTAAGTGATTTGTGAGATACGTTAATTTTTCTTACTAAGAGCTGAGATTTGTTGACGATTTTTCTTTCTAAACTTTTGTGAGTGGAAAAGGTTTTACTCGTTATTCTATAATGTGGCATTTTTAAAGTGTTGCATTTTCCGCCTTGCAACATGCACGATGTCAACATTCTCCTAATAACTGCTCTTCTCTCTGTGCGGTTTCTGCTTCTGTTATTCATAGTGCTGATGTTCGCTGTAATGCTGCTTCTTATGCAATTTTCTGCCTATTTTGTTGAATGTTTGAGGATGCAATTCTTGCAGAAATTCTGGTCGAGCTGCCTTTTAGAATATTACTCTGCCGAATAAAATCAATACTGATGGTGTATATTTAAACAAGCAGTAAGTTACACGATGTTTAATTTTGAAAAGGTTGAGAAATACGTTGTACGTTTAAAGGTTGACTGTGAAAACCGTTCAGAATGCTTGGAAGAAATTTCGAATCAGCAACAAATCAAATGAAACCCGTAAAATTGTATAGTGAGATAAATGCTCATAAAGCTAGATTTACTTTAGAATCACCTCCGATTTGGCCTATTTTACTGGACAGACAATTTATTGATATCCCAGGCGTTACGTAATTGCATAATTTGAATCAATCCAATACATATAAATGTAAAAAACCACGCACAAACCAACGTGCAAGTGACAACAAAACACTTGTATGTCTGCAGAAAATAAATAGAAATCATAAACAAAAAAATGTAGACGAAAGCAAATGTTATCCCTTGACGAATTTAGCTGAACAACGGTGTTATATTTTGCCGAAATAAGTTCGGCTTTTTATAGATATTGGACATCCTCTAAATAATTATTACTTACAAGCACTGAAAATTATTAATAATATATTAGTATATTTATATATTTATATAAATTATATATATATATATATATATATATATATATATATATATATATATATATATATACAAGTTAAATTTAATGATAAAATGATATGCTTCGAAGTTGCGAGTTTCCAATAAGGTGCTTAGGCTGTTTGAGCCAAATTATTTGGAATTATTCCATTTTGGTATTTTTTCACTAATTTATTTTCCAGTTATACCTGTATATTTGCTTAATCAATAATTTTTATTTGCGAGATTCTTTCTTTCGACTAGAAGAAATGGTTCTAATCTATAGTAAATATCGCAAATTGAAAAATGGTAGGCTTTGTACTTTTTGTCGCTTTGCAATAAGGTAAACTTTTTGTGGTCATTACAGACATATATGCCACAAAATACAATCTTGTGCCCTGGTACATAGGTATATTAAAGCTGCCGCAATAACAAACTTACTGATTGACAGCTTCGTTAATAGCAGTCAGTTGAACCTCGAAAGAATCGAAATGATATCTTCGTAAAATGCCTGTGTTTTCTAAATTGAAATTGACTAGAAATTGCAATAAACTAAATGTGTAGTTCACCACATTTAATACACTGCGTTAATGGATATTCAATTAAGCTTTACGAATTCTTCCCTGGTTATTTAGTCTCTTACATCAATCAGCTGTAGTTTAAAATAACTGTATATAGATGGCACACTTGATTAAGGTAAATGCACATTTTGCTTTTAATGAAAAATTGAGTGATACAACTATATTAAATTATTGTGTATCTTCTAAACTCAGTCGTATATTTTAGTTTAATTATGTAATCTTCTGAGATTAAATTTAGTTACTTAACATGTGTTAGTTGACTTAATAGTTAATTCTAGAATAATAAATTAAAAAATTGTAACCATTATATTACAGGTAATGTCAATACGCGGCCCTCTGTAAAGTTTTTAAAATATGCAAGAATTATTTGAAGTGAAAATAATTTTATTTTTTGCGTTTTACAAAGGTTTGTTGCCTTAAAATTTTCATAATATAATCTCTAAATTAATACCATGAGAGAATTTCTTTAGCATGCATAAAAACACGCACATTTTATAATTCCGAATAGCTATTTTTTAAATGCGAATTTTTTTAATATTAAATTAATTGTCAACATATTTGACAATAATATTATGTCAAGTTTTCTCAACGCTGTCCAAGTATTCTACTACAATGGCGTATGACGCGACCTGACTTAAATTAATAAAGTCTTGGACAAGGCACATCGTGTAGACCAGTCAATTATCTGACGAAATTTAACAAATGGACGCTGTCAGTGTTCGCATTGTTCACACTCAGAAGAAACTGCGTATGATTGGTAACTAATTAGGTGCGCCTCAGCTTTGTCACATTTCGAAATCCACATAAAATAGTCAAAAATTCAAACTAACGTGAATCCAAATGCACATTACTCGGCAAACCATTACATCAGGTGTAATCGACAGGAACAATAGTTGAAATAGGATTCATTAGTTATTTCCTGAAGATCAACTTGATAAAAATAGGATACACAACAATATGCCTACCAAAGTATTATGAATTGATGTTAAATGGTGTGTTTCAAATTTGGTCTAATCGTAATGTGTAAGAATCGTAGGTTTACACGCATTGGAGCAAAGAAGTAACCCTTGATTTGTATTCAAGGAAGTAAGTAAGAAACCAAATTATACTGATTAGTTTATTAATTTAGGTAGGACTGTAACACAGTTCTTTAAATCAGTTTTGCGAGCTCCAAATATACAACAATCCGATTGTATTTATCCAGTCGTCGAACAACATATCAAAACTACCGTCAGTTACACATACTGCCTTCAAGCTCACAAATATGATTTAAAGAAGTGTTAATACCACTCGCGCAATCAATGATTGTTTTATTGTATTATATATATATATATATATATATATATATATACATATATATTTATATATTTATATATATATATATATATATATATATATATATGGCTGAAGCTGAAAAAAATTAATTTTCTTGACGACTGTTTAAATACAATGGTATTGGTGTTTACTTCAAGCTCGCAAACCTGATTTAAAGAATTATTACCAGCCCTCGCGCAAACAGTAATTGCTTAATTGTAACACGGTTGTTTCAGCCCGTATAGATTTATTAAATATACAGTATAATTTATGCGACACGCTGACTTTTAACGTAAGGTAGGCTACAGCAATCAATGCATTCCAGGATATATTTGCGCTTTTTAAATTTTCTTCATTTTTTATACCTCAATAATCATCAATAATTGAATTTCTTAAAACTTACAGCATGTTTTATGAATAAGAGCTCACATTAAAAACAAAGTATTTTTATAAATGCTCAAACACATTCATATGCACAGAGTCAAATCCCAGCATTTTAATACCTTAACCCATGTTATCAAAAGAAGATGCAACTTATACTGATGCGATTGAAACTTATACGAATGTTAATATTTTGGAAATGAGTAATCTTTGATAGTACAATATGGCATGCAAAAAACGGAATGAAGTTAGTCTTTTATTGATGGTAATAAGACAGAACTAGAAGCTTCTTGAAGGAGTTTCCGTGTTTCGCACCTGGATTAATTGAAATTACCTGATCTGCGTTTTGACTAACGCAGCTTTCATTGTTCCAGTAATTTTCTTTTAGAAAGATATTTCGGCCCATCTTACCGTAGGCCTTCATCAGTTGCATCTCACGAAACAAATGAAGCAATTGCTTCATTTGTTTCGTGAGATGCAACTGATGAAGGCCTACGGTAAGATGGGCCGAAATATCTTGCTAAAAGAAAATTACTGGAACAATGAAAGCTGCGTTAGTCAAAACGCAGATCAGGTAATAATAAAGAACTAGAAGCTGTTACACTTTTTCATCTAAGAAGTAACTACTAAAATTATACTAGACGGTAATTGGAAAATTGCCTCGACTGCCATTAAACCTTAGGCTATTTGTATTTGAGCTTTGCATCTCATCCACTACGGAACTGAAGCCGTGCATTGCATGCAATTTTCAAATTTATTCTAAATAATGTTTTTGTCCAGTCTCATTTTTGGTTGGATTCTACTTGGCTTTGCTTTCGGTCTTATTTTTTAACATAAAACATACATATGAGCAAATCCTCAAAATAAGAATTTATTGAATTTCACTAACCCAGGTAATTCGGTGTGTGATCTGCGTCGGCAGATTGTGGATTACCAGTTGGAACTTAAGCCTGAAAACAACATAAAAAAGGTTCTAATTAAACGACATACTGATCAAATCATCTTGACAAATAGCTGAAACTTGTAAGAAATCCGGGTGTTGCATAGCACAGTGGATGGTTTTAAAGTCTTTTTGGTTCAACTCGCGTCTGCCGCATTGCTATAAATGCTTTATTTGGGCCAATGAAAGACGAAACAGATATGCGTTACGAGTGGCATTTGCAATCTTATGCAACATTTTGCTTATACTAGATTCTGTCATTATAACATTATTCAGTATCATTTACGAAAGTGGCATGATGACTGTTTTATTATGACAGATCGGGGACGGCTGTTTTTTTACCTAATGCTGAATGGGATTTTCTTTAAGGAAAGGCCGACCAAATTATCTTGATATTTAATTGAAACATGCATGCAAAACACAAATTTGTTGTCGCAGAATACGAATTGAAATACTCTAATGTGAATTACCTTTAATTACAATTGCGCAACAGCATTTCTGAAAACTACTTTACGAGTGCCTAATACGGGCGTAACCAGCCTACTCGATACATTTCATTTTCTACCTTATGCAGTGGCTATTTAAACTCCAACATATATATATATATATATATATATATAATCAAAATTCTGTTAATATTTTAATTATATGTATATATATATATATATATATATATATATATATATATATATATATATATATATATATTTAAATTTTTAATCATTCATGAGCCCACCTGTCATCAATCATTAATATGTTAGACAAAATTTTTTACTGAATAATGTTACACAATGGCTTGTATCGAATTATTTCATTCTGACTAATGCACAACTCCCTTGCTATCTCACCAACTGGAAATTAAAATTTACTGAAATTAGTTTGACAGCATTATTTACAAAAAGTCTTAACACGTAGTTTGTTTTAAATATGTGTTGAGAAATCAAATGGCGTTTTAACTATATACTTGTGTACAATTGTTTTTTCAATATTTTATTAAACACGCTGTCACATAGGAAAGCCAATTTATTGCCATTTTAGAAATTATAAATGATTCTGTTAGTATGATTTTTTGAGCATGAATTAAATATTCCAGGTATATTATATGGTAAACGTTAAATAGAATGTTAATGTCAAAGAAACCTGTTCGGATAAGATTGAAATACTGAATATTTTGTATTTATTTATGTATAGGACAAGGTGTACATGGAAATAAATTAGTTTATTTAGACAGAAGGATATGACAAAGTCGGCCTCAAGAAATGTGTAATCCAACGCACGAATGCGTTTTGTGCATACAAACCAGTCAACATGAGATGCCATTAATATGCATCAAGCTTGCGTTATTTATTTTGCAGGAGATTTTGAACAAATTAATGGTGAAATTATTTTCAATTGGACGTATTCATTTGGTAGTGTAACCTGCATCAATATGAATTTCAAGCAATCTCTCTTTAAGTGAAATGCGTCATACGTAACTATTATTCCGCCAGGATAAATTGCATAGACATTGAAAATAAAAAGTAATTATTATCCAAGGCACAATATAGATGTTTTGCTTTATTATATGCAAAGAATAAACATGTACTATTATGCGTATTAAGCATATGACTAGATATGCATTCTTATTACATAAACGTGTAAATGTTCATTCTGCGCATTTATTATTGTCTACGTGGTTTTCAACACGTTTTATTCAATTTGCGCTGGCACGCATATTGCATTATTTGCACAATTGTACTATCCTATCACATTTTTCACCTGTCTTTTGTCATTTAGATAATGTCCCGTTGGCTATGATGACAAAACATTTTACTACCATTGACGTAAAACCGTAACGTAATTATCTGTCGAAAGAGAGGCTAATGAAATTGTAATGTTGTCTAAGGTGTTGCGTACTCAGGAACTCATTAGTTCAAAGAAGGTCAAAAGGATATACCAAAATCAACAAGAACAAAGGGTATAATCTCATGTACACATGTGTTTCATGCATTTAGGCCACACACCAGTAGGAGCAGGTAATACGCCTAATAGCCATTATAAATTTGGTCAAAAAATATGGGACAAGTGGACGATAAAATTTCCTTCGCGAATGTGTATTTATGCAGTAATGGAGTTAGCTTCTTATAAAAGCTTCGACAGTGTGACTTCAAAGCCAACTCGGTATATATATATATATATATATATATATATATATATATATATATATAACGAGCCTTCAAAGTGTACATACGCTATGGTTTCCCAGTTGCTACTTGGTATTGACACAATAGGTTTCAAAATATGCTGCATTTCACCAAAATTAAGAATTGCGACTATTTTTGAATACATATTTTTGCAGAAAATCAATGCACTCTGGCCTTGATCGATATGCCTTACAACATTTCGCGGAAATCATGAAATCTTTCAGTTAAATGTACAAAATTTATATTTCGTTTGGTAGGAAGAAATAATATAAGTATGAACTTGTGAATTATTTGTTGCGAACCTGTTAATAAATTATTTCAAATAGGTTCAAAAGTTTAAGCCAAAGTCAGCATAAATGAAAGGGATACTCTAATGTATAAATGCGTTTTGTGCTTACTGGTGATTTAAGACCGCCTGATTATCGATTTAATGGCGTTGATTTTTAATATTTTTCTTATTTCCTAGCAAAGATATTTTGAGTGCATTATCTAATAAGTGTAAATTTGCATCCAGACGTGATGTATGCCTCATATTTCATTAAGTCCTTTTAAATTGTGTTACTGGTTTTTTTTAGGGTAATTCAGTTTTGCTGCTTCCTCGGCTCACTTAAACGTTCAAATCCCACACGAGAGTTAAAATCTGCGCGTACGCAAAGCGCGATTATTTTTTTACATTTTTCCAAACTATACCTTAGCCCATGGTTATATTTATATTATTCCAAATTATCTCGCTTCTATGCTTTTGTAGACTATTTTGGTGTATGACATACAAGAATTCTGCAGTAAATTTCTGTATTTTATCACAACTCGATGAATAATTTGCATTAATATATTTCATGTGTTACTGTCAACACTAAGTTCCACTATAATTCCGCGAATATTATATTTAATTAACGTGTAATTACTTCGCCCTAATTTCTTCCAATGGATCACGTGCGCAATTTTTCAAAATACGTTATTTTCCAACAAAGACTATCGACATCAGTATTGGACTTCCGGAGACAAATTCTTTCCGTGTGAAACGTGTAATCATGAATCTTGCACTTCATATCAAGTTTCTATTTAGCAATCCCCCACCCATATTGAATAGTTTAACTTGGTCGGTAAAATGTTATATTAATTCCAAGAATTCAGTCACTAGTACTAGTCTCAGCTTCAATCTCTTCCAAATATTAATGCTTCAATTGTTATCCATTCTTGAAGATTTTGTGTAGGGTATACTTTAAATTTCATATTAATATAACTAATATAACAAAGGCTTGAGAAGGCTTAATTGTTGGTACAGCACAAGTAAATCAAATCAAAATCAAAACATTCCGTTTTAACATGCTGTATCAATGAAGGCAAATAACAAATTTACCTCCATTTTTTAACATAAATGCCTCAAAGAATTATTGATTTAACCATAAAATATTCGTAAACTGTCTGAATTGTTCGCAAAAACTCTACAATGAATGCAAATTCTTATAACTTCCGTTCATGCTTCACATCGAAGTAACAGTACATATATTAATTGAATAATATTGAGCCATCTGTGTATCACATCCGGTTCTTTATACATATACAAAATTCGCATTTGTGTCTTATGTTTGAGAGAATGTACCAAAGAATACACAAGTGTAGATGAGAAAACTCAACCCAATGAACGACCGCTTTGCGTATCTGAACTGAAGATTTGTCTCAGCGAACACATGCACGTTATAGGCTTATTGTAAAAACGCGCATCTGTATGTATTCCTGATAGCGATTATAATGCCAAAATGTCGTTATGTCTATTACTGGCAAAAGGTAAATCTGACCATTTTCCAACTGACGATTGTCATAACCTTACTCTTAATTTAGAATTGCAGCACAATCTTCCTCACAATTTCGTCGTAGCCAAAGTCACGCACAATAATTTAGTACAAGATTTCAATATCGACTAATGATTGATTTTAAAGTTCAAAAGATAATCAACTGCACATTTGACCACGAAATTGTATATTAGATTTATTCTTTGTAAAGTTTAAATTTATGGGTCATACATCCATCCAAGGTACATACGTGTGGAATTATTTCACAATATTTAGAGAAAACATACTTATAAAATTGTATTAAATCAAACCTACTGTTTGTTCCAGATTAACACGACTGTTAAACCTAATGAGCTTAAAAACAGACCGTTGCCTCCCAAAAATCTTAAGTGTGTTTAAAATTAAATCATGTGTTTACTGAAAAAAATGTTTTTGGCCATTCCGGATACAATTAGTATCAAAAGCCAATGGATCATGTAGAGTTTTCAGTGAGTATCGTTAGCTTAGCTCTATGACAATATACAACACACCATATTCATTGTACCTGTAGGTTACGAGAAATCTTCAAAGTGGCAACAATTTTTTTGATAATGAACTTAAGTCCAGCTCACCATCACAATTTTGGTGCTCTTGGTGATACAGAAAAGACTGTTTTTATTAATCCCTTAGGCTTATCTGAGTACCGTATTATTCATTTTGTCCTGAAATACGTTAACCAGGCTTTTAAGAGGTGCATAGATTAAAGATACCACGATGTCGCCCACAACTGAACCTAGTGACATAATCATAAATATTCTGGAATTAGACTCGCATGTAGTAAATCTTGGCCAATAAATTGCCCGCCGTGCCTATCAAGGACCTCATCTGATATCTAATGGCTTCCTATTTCAAGGTGCAGTGTTAAGCCACTGCCTTGCAAAGCTATCTTGATTAAATACTTTCGTCTCCTAAGACTTAAAAAAAGTTGGGAAAACATTAAATATGTTCTCAGTTATTTTCTTGAATTCATTTCTGGTCTATCAAAGCAATTATATTTGTTGCACAGGGTGTTTAACAAGACAAAATTACAGCAGAAGCTCCGTAGTTTCTTGGTCAGTGAATGACTAAATACCACATCGTCATTTAGAGAACACATTGTGCCAATATTCTAACACGCCTAAACTTGGAACGTCTTCTCACATCACTGTTTCCTTAAAATTTTCGATAGGCACCATATATAAAGAAGCGATTAACAGTACTACGACGTTAGTAAGTTTCTATTTACGTTATCTGCAGCCAGTAAGAAAAAGATACAATTATTTATGTAGAGGACTTCTCGCTAACCGTGATACAATGTGCCATTTTAATAAATGCATAAGCAGCGGCAGATTTGTTGGTTGCATAAATTTGGCCATCTCAATCAGTGTACTTCGAATAGCTTCTTGAATGAATGAAAATTACCATGCTAAAGTAGAGTAACTGCTTTTGTCCAATTACCAAATGCCAATTGAATATATTTCAAACCAGACGTTTCATTATCACTCTCGATAACTTTCGCTGGCAGCAAAATATCTCTCGGAAAATCAGACCTCTGCACTTTTGCTCTACAAACCGTACAAACTAGCAACACTAACATACGGATATCAGTAGTTTGTTCCAAAACTTAATCCATATACAGTATCTGATGCAGTTAACCTATAGTCCACTCCACGGGTACACAGATTAAAAAGTTTAATTAACCAACCACACTTTTATGAAACGACTACAACAGAATTTGCTCAATTTCACACACCCAAACAAGTAGTAAGGCGACTGTAAGTCTTATAAGATAGTGTTCATAGTGACATAATTTTAGATAGAACGCAAGCGATTTGTCTCCATGTGTGCTATACGCAAGATTATTAAAAAATCCGCAGGATCATTTTACAACGAAACCATCCCGCCTCACCATTGGTCATATTTGCATAGTTCATTCTACTCAAGGTAAAATTTTCTGTCTTCTTCTAACAATGATAGATATATAGGCAGATATATTTGGTGACTTGCAGAACTAAATTGCTACTCCATATTCGCAGAGGAAGCAACTATTTGTTCTATCTAATCATGGGCAGCCGATTGTGAAGTTCAAAACGGAATTACACGTTTTCCCTCCTTTCTTTTGTAAACGAGTTTGCACTTCATTAGAAGCACTATGCACTTAAGCAACGCCTACCAACTGGAGTCTAATCGCATGGAGAAACAATGCGTAGGTTACTTGAGGTTGCGTTATACTCTTTGACCAATAGCGGTTACTGTGTCAATACACGAGTCTTAGTAATACCTGCAATGCGTTCTCCCAATTCAGAGTCAAAGACCGTGAACAGCTAAGACTTATGTCAACTAAGTTAGCTCTCACGTGTCAAGAATTCGTCTCGCCGTAACTCTATGGTTGCAGGAAACACTTGGCAATAAGACAACGCCGCTGTATCATCGCTGCGGCCTAAGTACCAGCGTTCATATCAGGTTTTACTTTGACAGCCGAATTTTGGCATTGTTTTGCCAGTTTCGTTTAGTAAAATGCCTGGCTGTAACAATATGAATTCGTTTAAACACGTTTCAGGTCTATTAATTTGGTGTTCGTACCCAAATATTAACATAATTTGTGTATAACATAACTAAATAATTTTTGAAAACAGTGTTTCTTTGTTAAATAGGTAATTTTTGAAATTTGATTGCTGAGTGTCAACTTTATAGTTTCCAATGCCGCGTTTTGCCTACGCGGGTTTAGCTTTGCACTAACAGTTTCACAAAGATCCGATTGATCACAATTTCCATTTCCTTTTCATCTTCGATCGAAAAAGTGTTTCATTGTTTTTCTCGAAAGAATTTTTTTTCTAAAGCGCGTGCTCCACCCGCCTTATGACAAATGTCACACCTGATAAGCTCACAACGATTCACACTTAACGATGTATGGCCAATTGCTTTTATCTAAAAACTGCGTAGTGAATATGCAAATCCGTTTGCCATTATACCAATTTAGCAGCATAGACCGACTTGACTTGTTGACTCGGCGTTTATTTGATTTCAATAAATATATTATCTTTCTGTTCTATATCAATTATACCGCGTACAGTTACATCAAATAGCTTGAATTTGAACCCAAATCTGGTTTATGTGATATGACTAGCGAATTAGAGTTTACAAATTTTGTAGAGAAAATGGAACACATCGCCATTAAAGAATAGTATAAGTAACAACTAAGTATACAGCAAAACACCCGTTACCTATTGGTATTGCGTAACTTGTACAAAATTAGTTCAAATTGAACCTGAATGATTTAATACTGCCAGTATGAACGAAATGTGCAATCTCCTATACACATGTGCTACTGGCGACTAATTGATGGGAGACGGTAATACGCCCTATACCTGCCATATATTTGGTCAAGCATTGTGCGAATGTTGGACTGTAAAATCCCCTATACGAATGAATATTCAAACAGGCATAGAGTTAGGTTCATATAAAGGCTTTGACAATACGATATTAATGCAAACCGACTATATATATATATATATATATATATATATATGTATATATATATATATATATATATGATGTCCATTCCTTTTTAATTTATTCTTATAACTAGGAAAACACAAATAACAAAGTGGATAAAGGCCATTTATTTCGTGAATACTAATCATCTCTTATACAATCATACATATTTATACATTTTGGGTTTTCAATTGATTATGCTAGTGGTAACAAATCTGACTCGTTTTTACTGCTGTTTCTTGTTTTGACTAGTTGGTGAGTGTGTATGCGTTTGTGTTTGTGTGTATGCGTGTTTGCATGTAAAGGTCATTCTCGCAGTATTGCGAAGTGATGTCTGAGATCTTGTCATTTTTGTTTTGATAGCTTGAGAATTAACCATTTGTGCGCATATCTACTTTGTTATTTGTGTTTTCCTAATTATAAGAATATATATATATATATATATATATATATATATATTGTTTATACCGACGCTCTAAAGAGTAACAAAGAAATGATTTTGAAAATTATAGTAGCATTTAGCCTATCCCACAAATCATTGTGTTGGAACCCAACTCGGGCTTGGTATTTTGAAAACTATTTTGTCGGTATCATATACAGGTTCGTTATTTTGGATATCATTGTGTTGGTTACCTTCACAGGCTAGGTATATATATATATATATATATATATATATATATAAATTTTCTTTAAAGTCGTAATGTTCAAAACCATATATGCTGTAAACTCTATTATTGCTTGAATACACAATTGGACACAAGATTGTACCGTTCAGATATAACCCATCTCTTGCCAAAATATACAAAGTGTTGTACCGATTCATACTGATGAGTCGTTAGTAATTAAGGAATGCATGTTTACATGAAATTATTCATTTAGATTATGCTGACTTTTTAATATCTTTCCGGTCCAATATGAACTTATTTATTTCCATAGGAAAAACAAGCCATTTATGACCTAATTTTTAAACATTTAAAAAATATTTTTAGCTCGCTTGCATGACATGAAATAATCTGACGTGCACATACACGCTTCGTTGTTCTGGTAGATTGGTATGGTTTAAATAGCCTTGATCGCATTCATAAGGATCGTGTTTGCCAAGTAAACTCTAAAATAAATCAGACGTCACAAATTAAGAACCCTCTTGGAATCGCAAGTTGTGGCTCTCACTATTTCAGCACCGACCTCATTTTCTCCTCACTGTATGACCGGCCACTATGGAAAGTATTTTGTGAAGCCATTAATTGAAATTATTTGACATTATATAGTTGTAGTGGCAGTACTCGAGCATACTCCTGTCACGCATAGAATGCTTGCACTTTCTTATTTATGGGTAGAAAATCAACCGATCACATTACTTATTTTAAGCTTTGCTAAGCAGGACTAATGAGATCAAAACAGTTGGAAGATCTTTTCTTTTTTTGAAAAGCAATGTTATTTAAAATGCCACTATCGATATCACGTCCTTTTGCAGCACAATTTGAATATATTTCTAACTTCTGATTGGTCGAAAGGAAAAAAAAGTGATCTGCTTCCCATCGCCCAAATAAGGGCCTTATCTTTTTTCTCATTACTTGACCAATGAAACATCTCACTTCACTCGTAAGCGTTACATTTGCATTGTGATATATATTACAAAATCTTAAATACCGAAAAATACAAAAAATGAAATCGAATAAACTATACTCCATCTATGCGTATGCTGAAAATAAATAAAATTACCACTCAGATAAATAAGCACACGAAACAATATTAAGTACATCCCTGATTTTGTGGCGCTTAAATGGCTAAGAAAAATACTGAATTTTTATCTTGGATAGATTTAAATTCCATTGTTCTATTCTTCGCTCAATTAGGAATGTTGATCAATTTCATACATACATACCCACACGCACGTTTCTTAAGCAAAATTCCTCATGTAAGGCCAGGTGTCAAATGGACCTTTTAAGGCAATAAATTTTAAATGAGTATTTTCTTAGTAAAATATTTCGTATGTTCAAAAATTTTAATCTTAAATAAAAATTAGACTAGATTGAATAATTTCAAAATGGAATAAAAGCATTAGGTTATACATTATACTTAAAAATGTAATCAACATCAAGAGAATGACATAAAGGAATAACTGGATGTTTGCCAAATTAATCTGGACTGAATAAAAATTATTGTCACGGAACAATTAACGTTTACCACAATATATAACGAAGTCGAAGTAAAGATATATTACGTATATTTAATATAATAATATAATATAAAAGAATAATATAATTATAATATTATAATAATAATGCTAATAATATAGTATAGTATAATAATATTATTATTATAATAATAATAATAATAATAATAATAATAATAATAATAATAATAATAATAATAATAATAATAATAATATTTATTTAATGGCAAAATCTGTTTCTGTTCTAATATTTGTTACAATTTGGCATGATTAGTTCGTCGGGAAAAATCTTTTAAAGGTAAATTTGACCATGAATACATGTAATGTTAAGTAGTTGTTTTCTTTTACCTATTTCGTCCGTCAATTTAACTGTTGCATACGATATTTGGAAGTGAAACGCGTAGATCCTTTTTAACTTATTTTTGGTTAAACACTAGTAAATCCGCATGGTTTGGAATGTGCTTAATATAAAAAATACAATCAGCTAATGCGCAAATGTCTTCCCTTACGCAGATATGTTAAGCATAAATTTCTTGCAGGTATGATTTTTTGGAATTCAGCAAATCCTCCGTTCGAAGCGATTCGAGTAGCTATTGCATGTGTACATATAAATTATGTTGGACTTTTCAGTAACATAGATCTTACCCCTACTATTTCCGGTTATCCAGCATTTAGTTTTAATCACGGAACTAATTTCTTTAGTATACATTCGAGTATCTATTTCTCTTAATTCATCGAATAATAATTTTCAATAGTTCTACTCATTCAAAAATCAAATCACCATACTCGGTCTTTTGGTTAGGCAACGCCTCATTTTTGTATTAATAGATCTACCGGCATGTCCGTTTTTCAATAAGATTTTTGTAAATGCCGCTAGGTTTTTTCAAAAGATAAGTAAGAATATAATCAGCACAAATGACAGATTTAACTGCGGACTTAAGTATAATAACCTCTAGTCTGAATGTTACGATAATAGAAAACTCTCATGGAACCCGTATAAAGGACCTAATTAATATTAGTTTACTTAGCAGTTTTCGCATTGAAATTTCTAATACAAATATGACATTTTTTTTAATATCCGCGAAAAGACAATCAAAACGGTAAACATCATTGCGAACGAAAATTAATTATTGATTATTTATACACACGTAATAGCTATCGAGGGTGTAATGACTTTACGTCAGGCCGAATGTGAAATAATTAAATCTAAGAGCATTTTAGACCAAACACTTTATCTCACAATAGGTTATATTTCGTTATAGCCGATAAAACTGTTAATAAACATCATATATAAAACAAGGTGGGTTGTCATTTGCTGACGAAGCAAGGAATTAAATAGGAGTGTAAAATGTAGTTATTTTATAGGCCACGATTAAGGTTTCAATTGTAAAATTTTTTTTTTATTTTATAATTAGTCGCAAAGAAAGTGGCAATACAAAATATGTCTATCGAATGAACTGAATTGATTGCTATCGCTTCAGATCCATATATAAAAGGGCGTGGACAATTTTTGTAATATAAAGCTATTTTTTGAATTCTTAATTTGCAGAAATACAATAAATTTTATTTGTTTGTTTAAATTTATAAAAGCAAAGATTTCAAAAAGTTTCCGGAAAATATTTTCGTTCACAATTAGTGTTATATATATATATATATATATATATATATATGTATATATATATATATATTCCTTATGTTTACCTGTAATAAGATGGAACGCATTTGTGCTTGTTCAAAATATTCCGTCGGAACACTGTCCCTTAATAACGCACGGCGTTTCGTTTGAATTTCATTATCCAGTTGAATGCAGTCGGTCTTCAGCCTATTCAGTTGATTATGCAAATTCAACTCATTCTGATTGAACTCGTGAACATGACTACCAAGTTTCGCGATTTTCTTCTGCCAACACAACATTCGAGATTCTCTTGCCCTGGTCCTTTCGTTGTCATATCGCTTTTTTGGTGATATGTCGTGATTAACATTTATTCGATGTAAGTTTATTGCCACGCCTCCTTTATCATCTAAAACAAACATTTCAGCTGGCTATAAACATTTAAATATTTGCAATTAAATAGAATAACAAACGTCACTAATAATTCCTGAAGGAAATTCCAAATTAAAAGCTTTTTTCGAATACATCTAATCAAATAAAATATTATTTAATAAACAAGTATTTCAGTTCGTATTTGGCAAGTTTTCTTCGCTCAACAAACATGTCCAGCATACTCTTATACATTTATCTCCATAATTCCCAGTTTATAAATAGAAACAAAGTCAATCATACGTAATATTGATAACAATAAGTATATTTTTAAGTTCCAATTCGTATTTCTTATGTGGTTGATTTACATTTTATTCAAATTAGTAAATGAAATAATATATGTTTATATTCGGATTTAAGGGAAAATAATTTATTTAGAATAAACAAAACGTAATTTTGCAAGAATATACTAAAAATTCATGTTCACCAATTTATTCTAAATAGAAGATTATGCATGTTGTTTTTCTTTAATAAGATACATTTCCTTGAAAACTATATCTGTGTTTAACTGTAAGAGTAGAGTAATATTTCGTGTGTATAACTTATTTTATTTGGAATTTCTAAACCTCTGTCGCAAGAATTCTAAAATCACATTACTTTTTATATTGTTTACAATTTCGGTGTTAATTAAAAATTGAAGCAGATGAATGTATGCATTCTGTTTTGATTTTTGAAAATTGTCCTTATAATGAAATTTCTTTATAGACTTTATTATATAACTACTTTCTTTGTCTAGTTGATTGCAAAAATTAATAACAAAAATTTTACCTGTGTTTTAACATTCAATTGCATAAGGAAGCAGATTTCTGGTTTCAAATTTGTCAGAAATCCATTAAATTTTAGAAGGGATACAAAATAATCGGAAGAGTGTATAACAACTTCCAAGTAATGTGTACGCCCCAAAATTTGTGATTTGTTTATTTACTAAATTTTGCCAGTGCAAAAGCCCGTATTCGGTGCATAAGATATTCAAGGTAAATTCTCACGTAATGACGATTAATACTGGTATCACTTTGTTAAACCGTTGATAAAAGGCGAAATTTACTTCACGGTTGGATAATTACCGTAGAATCCATGTTCATAAACAAGGAAAGAGTAATCAACAAGCTAAATGAATATGTAGAAAATGTATTTGACATTACAGATCGAGGAAATTTCTTTATAGTTTACTTGACGTTAGAATTATCTATCTAGGATTCGTTTAATTCTTTATAAACTATTCTAATGATTGTAGGTTGGAATTATGTGAACGCATTAAAATGCTATTAATGATGTTGCTTAGAATCACTAATAATAAATTGAGATTTTTACATGGAAATTATACAGGAAAATTTTTCGTGATGCATGTTTGTAAGCATATATATATAAACTTATTAGCGGTGTTTTGAATAATTAAACTGGTTTTGTTTATTTGAACATACTACGCGCAATAAAGAAAGGCTATTCGGCCAAAATAAGTTGGAGTCCAATAAGCGTTATTATAAATACCTCCCTTTGATGACGAAAATATGAGCACGGACAAAGTTTGGACTGGGTTTTCTAAATCATAAAGATCTACAGAAATATTTCTAGATTCTAGAGCTGCGCAAGAATGATGCGTTCAGCACTAACGCTGCTGGTTTATCTTATTTGAAATGAGGTCTATAAAAGCAATGCGGTTTATAGTATTAATGAAATTTTGCAAATAATCCTACCGGAAAAATAAAATTTAATATCTGAAATTATGATATTTCTAAATCGTACAACAAACGATCTATATGTAATATTTCTGATTAATTGTTCAAATATGACCAGATGGATAAACCAAAGGCAGCATGGATGGGACGTATATTCTCGTGAACATTCGTTTCTTGCTTACTGGCGACTCATCAGTAGGAACCGGTATTACGCCATTTACACACTTTATATTTGGGTGAGGTATGTTGCAAAATAGGATGGTACAAACTCCTATACGAATATTTAAATTTGTCGTATTGGAGATAAATCTATATAAAGTCCACAGCGATGCGATTCCAAAGCCAACACACTACATATAATATATATATATATATATATATATATATATATATATATATACTATATATACCAAGCCTGTAAAGGATACCAAGACTACGGCTATTGTGTCCGTACCTGATACCAACACCATGGATGCCAACGCTATAGTTGCCGAGTCGGTACTTAGTACCAACAAAAAGGAATTCATTGATTGTTACAGTTCACAATATTGAGAATTACAAATAATTCTGAACACCTGTTGCTCCTGCAAATCCATACACTCCGGTGAAATATGATAAATGATATCGATCGCCAGAGTGTATGGATTTGCCGGGGCAACATGTATCTCAATTTTGGAGAAATTTAGCAAACATTGAACCCCATTGTTTTGGTATCATGTACCGATTCAGAAACCATAGTTTTGGTATCATGTACTGACGCAATAATCATAGCGATGGTGCCATTTACAGATTCGGTACATATTTTATATATAGTAAGTTGGATTTAACTTCGCATTACCGAAAACTTCATATGAAGTTAGCTTCGATACTGCAGGTTTGCACTTTCGTATAGAAGATTGTACCGTTTGAATTTTCCCACATTCCTCATCCAAATATATAGTTGGTAAAGGGCAAAATAAAATCTCCTAACGATGAGTCGCCAGTAAGCACGCAACGAATGTGCACGTGTTTTATACGTTCCGTTCAGGCTGTCTTTAGTCTATCCTACTGTTTATATTTGGAAAAAATAGGTTACTAGGTGCGCAACAACTATTACCCCATTGCATATATATATATATATATATATATATATATATATATTGATCGTTTCTATTTTCACCATTTTTTAAAATGTAAGAACAAAACAACGTACTCCATGGAATAACATTTATTAATAAATCTTATTTCTACCAGTATCTACAGCCATTGTTCTGGATTCGTTAGTATATTCGTTCATCCAATCCCACTGTACATTTGTCGTAACCAATCTCCTCTTCGTTATGCTAGCCTTTGTTTTGCGCAATTTAGACCACTCCTTTTGCGTAACGTCATTTGGTGTGTCATCGCTTTCATTGTAATTGCGTCCGTAATTGATGTATGTGTCGTATTTTGCGAAGCGTTGGCTATTTTTAAAGGCATGTCAGTTATGTCTTTGTTCCAGTCCAATTTAATTTCTTTTTGAATTATTTTCTGCACGTTTAAGCAGGGCTTCAGCTTATTAATTGCAATAGCTTCAAAAGCCAGAAGCATTTTCTCTGTTTTTGCCTTGTAGAGAACTGAAAAATTGTTACTACTAACAGCATGACCTGTGAGTAGTACATGCTCGCAAATTGCTGATTTTTGTGCAGGAGCTGCACCCCTCTTTAATAGTTTTTGAGGGAGATGCTGATTTATTCTAGTTTTGAGCCTCTTTTTTGATCTGTCGATGTACTGAGCGTTGCAGGTACATTGAAATTTGTATACAGACAAAGGTGTTGACGTCACAGAGAGGCTATCTTTTTCATTCGTGCGCATCAGATTTGTTGTGTTGAAAACCATTCTCATCTATATTGATGGAAACTGTGCTTTAGTCGCTTGAATTCGTTTTCTTTTGAAGATATCAGCTGGTAGATCACTTTCAAAGGGAACACTAAACGTTACTCTCTGGGGTGTTTTGTTTTCCTCCAAATTGTTCTCGATTTTGTTGCATTGCCCCAAGTTGTATTCGATGAACCAGTCCGGATAGCCATTATTTCTCAACACTTCGCGAAGCAAATTTAGCTCTAATTCAAATTTGTTCGGTGAACATAATAATAAATTTGGGCACACGAGAACGCAGGATTTCTTCACCGAACAACATTGAATTAAAGCTAAATTTTCTTCGCGAAGCGTTGAGAAAAAATGGCTATCCGGACTGGTTCATCGAATACAACTTGAGGCAACGCAACAAGGCAAAAACAGAAAAAATGCTTCTGGCTTTTGAATCTATTGCAATTAATAAGCTGAAGCCCTGCTTAAACGTGCAAAAAATAATTCAAAAAGAAAATAAATTGGACTGGAACAAAGATATAACTGACAGGCCTTCAAAAATAGCCAACGTTTCGCAAAATACGACACACTCATCAATTACGGACGCAATTACAATGAAAGCGATGACACACCAAATGACGTTACGCAAAAGGAGTAGTCTAAATTGCGCAAAAGGAGTGATCTAAATTGCGCAAAACAAAGACTGACATAACGAAGAGGGGATTGGTTACGACAAATGTACAGTTTGGATTGGATGAACGAATATACTAACGAATCCAGAATAATGGCTGTAGATACTGGTAGAAATAAGATTTATTAATAAATGTTATTCCATGGAGTACGTTGTTTTGTTCTTATATATATATATATATATATATATATATATATATATATATATATATATATATTAGTTCACCGCCACAATATGTATCTATCTGTTATATCTTTAATTAATTTTTTTCCTTTTACCTAACTGGCAGAATTTGTTGTTAATTTACAATGAATTATCAGCATCTTTAGATTTTCCATGCATACTTCGTAGTCTTATTTTCCATCATTGATTAGCGAAATTAATATTCAAATATATTTTCCTCTTATAGCAGTCATCAGTTCTCTTTAAAGATTTAACGTCTAAAAACTTCCTTATGCTAGATTTAATGCTTCACGCCTATGAGTCTTAGCAGAATATATAGAGCAGAACTCTGATTGTGTTCGCGTTGAAACTCAGGCTTCTGTGTGGTCTAAAAATAAATAAATTCATCTTCTTTATTTTTTAGCAACATTAATGATTAAGCTTGTTTAAATTAAAATGACATTAAATTGTTTTGGGAATAAAAAATCAATCCGGGCCGATTATTTTAGAATGGAAACGTTTGCAGAGATTTTCGGAACATTTCTAAGTTAAGCATACAATATTTCAGTATTTTAAATGGCTGGCGTTGTTTGGATATTAATGATTATAAGAGCTGTTTCGATATCGTTAATTAATAAAAAGGTCCCCTTTTAAAAGAGCATATTTTTTAGTCCAAAACAATTTCAATTTCATAAGATCAATGTTATGTGTTTAAGAGCTAAATTTTGTGAAATAAGCACAGACACAATATTAAATGTGTAACTATTTCAATTTTTATAATTTTAGCCTTCTGGACTAAAATTGTACTAGTCAAAATATTGTCAACACTTTAGTTTTAAATATGTGGCCTTATTAGAAAAATAATTGAAGGTTTTTATTAAAATTTTACATTTAACCAAAATTAATGTTAGAAACTAGTTAACTGTCTGAATAAACGTTTCGTAGAAAATGCAAAAGTTTCTCATTGGGCTCAACTTTTAAGTAATTTAAACAAAAGGCATACGTTAAATTCACTTAGTCAATTTAACATCCATTTTATGGACTCATTAGTACTAGTGACAAGCAACATAGCAGTTTAATGTTTCTAAACACTTAAGGTTACAATAATGAATGTCTCACCGGAGCATTTATCTACTTCATTAGCAATGATTTTATTCTTGCTGGTCTATTGTTGGAAGTGAGTAATTACTAGTTTTCGCCTATTGGCAATTTTAGCTCAAATTAACCAGTTTTCCAAGTAAGATTTAATAATTGTAAGATAGGTAGATTACTTGTTTAGCAGTGTAATTTCATTGAAATAAGAGTTAATTTTTAATTGTTTGAATAACTTTTTACACTACAGAATGTTTACATTGCCTAAAAAATAATGATAATAGCCAACAATTGATAGAACTTCTTTTGGAAGGGATTTTATCTCTTCCTTATTCACTAAAAAGTCAACTAATTTATATGACTTAATATTGAAAATGCTCTCAAATGTCAAATTAAAAATTGTTTTGTAAAAGAGTGATTTTAAAATAAATACATTTATCATATCTACATTAATCCGTTTTCTAAAATCGTTCAGTTCATTTCTATTGCCGAATACCCTTCCATTTTAGAACGGAAGCAAATAACGCAACACCATATTAGCTGGATCAAGAAATGAGATATCGTTAAATTTCTGTTTTTACTTTGCTTGTTATAAATATATTTTTAAATCTTGCACTTTCTTGTATAAATTATCCCATTTGTAATATGAGGTATCCGTTCACTCTCCACCAATTGGTTTTTGTCTGTTTTTCTAATTACCAGCTACATACCCTGAAATTCTAACTCAGACAGCATTATTGAGACAACTGGGTATGATTCACTTTAATAAGTATAAATTAAGAAATTATGCGTTAATTATTAATGTGATGTATTACTTAGTTACCGATCATTATCTTTTCATTTCATTCAAGCAAAATATAATTTTTTCAAGAAATTTCAGGTCAGGTATTTCGGAATTTTTATGTTAATGATTATATGCTAATTAAAACATTGCCTTAATAGTAAAACTAAATGGATTTGAAAACACGTATCTTGTTCCTTAAATTTGTCATGAATAAATTCGTGTTGTGCCATTGTTAAATTCGGGAAATTAAGGTAATTTACGTGAGGAATACTACCGATACAAATTTCACAGGTAGGCAAGGAGCAAATCAAAGTTAATAAATTGCATATGGTAAGGAGATTATTAAAACGCAATTTGAAAGAGAAAGTACGATATCAAAAACTGTATGATACTGAGCACAAATCTATTAGGAAATTTAAGTATCCAAGCCCAGCCTATTTTAATTATGCACATTATTTCATTTTTTATATGATTGCCAGGTGCTACCGTCACATGCTGATGCATCATTTCTGTCCAACATCGACCGTCGATGTGACTGTCATCTCTGGGTGCACGACATTTTCCATTGTCTGTGTGTGAAAGTGCAGTGTGAGTTACAAAATCCTGATGATAAATCAAGAAACAAGACTCCGAAATCGTAGATCAATTCAGTAAATAAATAATATACTGTTGGAAATAGGCATCGAGTGTCGGAGGCTGATATGTTCCAATATTGTAGACTGGTACAATAATAAAAGGTCATTAAGCTTCATTGGACGGAAGACGTCGTGCACCTTGAGATCTAGATCACAATATGATCGCATACAGTGTGATGTTTGCTTACCCATGTCCCGCGTACTTTTTTTGAAATAAACATGCAGTTCCTCTGTTTGTTTAGCATTTATTTACACCAAAGAGTAGTCTGACAAATGGTCATACTAGCTAACATTATAGTCACTAATGATAAAAGTGTTAGGCCTTTGCACGTCGATTGAACGTTGTCATATGTATAAAAATTATGTTCATTTCATTTGACGAGGTTGATGGAAAACATCACACTAAAGTCACTAGACCCAACAAAAAACTACAATTTAAGTGGAGTTTTAACTTGCATGAAAGAAAGCAAAGTTCAATAGTTTTTCTGCCTATTCTCAGCCAATTAGTTCGAAATTAAACTTTGTAATCTCTTCGGTTGTTGATAATTAACCCTTATTCTGGGCATTTATCTGATTGTCCTTAGAATACAACCATTCAGTTAGCTAGGTCTCATTTTGAAACATTCATTTGAGGGCAGGAATAAAATATTTTGTTAAAAGGTACGATTTACAAAGACTGATTAGTTTCTTTTATGCATGTAAGTTAAACAACGCCCTTAAACAGCTTAAATCTTATGTGGATAGGTTCAATTTAATCGTACTCATTATAATAAATAAATAAAATAATAATTAATAATAATAATAATATTAATAAATTTAATGAAAATCGTATAATTTTTCAAACTACTTATCGCATAATTGTCTCTAGAATATTATTACAACATACCTTAATAAATAAATGAGACCGTTACGTAATGAAAGGCCAGAAAAATCAATAATGAAATATGCATTGCTATTACAGAAATAAAGAGACAAATATATTGGAGGAAAAATAATTACAATGTTCATAACAATCTAAAATTTGTAAACAAAATTAATCTGTTTGCTCCGAGTGAAAAGTTAATACAATTTATAAGTGCTATTAATATCAAAGTGCACTATTAATATTAACTTTTGCTGAACAAAGAATTTACAATTTTTTGTATTTCCATTTATTAATCAAAGCCAATTTTGTATCAAATTCTATTACTAACAGTGATTCTTATTTCACAAATATTCTAATCTATACAAATAGAAACTTAAGCAAAAGTTTGCCACGACTTGATCAATTAAACAAGATTTGGTTTAGTAATTATTGATTAAAATTGCTTACATAAAATGTTTAATCTTAATTTAAAGCTCCATTACAGTTTAAAGGCTTAGTAAAACTACCAACAGTCATATGTACCGAGGTGTGTCGAACTTCTATGGCCTTGGTCAGAGTTCGACGGCAATCTGACCAACGCGGATTAAACTGCAGCTTTTATGTACTGTATTAAACATCAAGAATGATGCTGTCAACTACATTTGTTTCGAATATATTGAGCCTGATAGGAAAACGAGGAAGTTTTCTAACATCGGTTTTTACTGTGTACGCAAAATCCCCTACACAATTGCATATATACTCCTTCTCCACAAAACGGAATATATAGATGTTATATAATTCGTTGAATGATGTCATGATTTTCACGATATTTTATAACGTAAGATGCTCAGTTGCAAAGTTTCCATTTCGATATTTAAATGGAAACTATCTGACAAATTATTAATCATTCAATAGTTAGACTTGCTTACGTTAGCTGATCATTAACTTACGAGCCTATAATTATAAATAATATTTGAAATCAAAATAAATCGTTGTTTTCCTTTAATTTCTGGTAAAAGAAAATGCGCTACGTAAAATACCATGCGTAGTTTGGCTGTAATAACTTTGCATTATATATGCTGTTTCGATCTTCTTCATGCCAGAATCGGCGTCTTTCTTAAATTGAACATTTAAGTTAAAGTACTTCTTTCCTAGTCATCGATTTAATTTGAATCATACTGCTCGATCATTGAGTCTGAACTTCAAAAGATGAACGTAAATTATTGGACATTTCTCAATTAAACAATCTCCCATTATTCCGATTCTCAATTCTTTACATTTTACACATCCATATATATATAATATACATATATATATATATATATATATATATATATATATATATATATAAATATATATATATATAATTCAGTCAGCGTAAAATTGACACACTAATCAAAATTATATTGTTCTCTTATTTGATTAATTTTCATTTTATTGTTGTTAACGGAATTACGCATTTAAAAAATTACATTTAAAGTTTAATGTTTGGCTTTATTTTTTTTAAATTATTCTATTTGTATTCTATATTCAATAACGAGAGATATAGCTAATAGTCAATCGCGATTTGTTCGAAATCGTCAAATTATTTCCCTCGACAGATAGGTCATAGTTTCCAAGATATGATATCTTAAACAGAAACAATCAAGAACAAAATGTGAATCATTTTATCCAAACAGTATTCTCTTTCTATGCTTGCTTTTTCACTACGATTTATCGGTCATCGAATTTTATCTTAACCAGGGCAGGTATCTAGTATATAATAGGAAAAACTTCTTGTAGCAG
>JAQBSW010006537.1:0-47769 GCA_029291075.1 Eudiplozoon nipponicum | reverse complement strand
TACGTATTGCTCGAGGTTCGATTGAATTTTATCTAATTTTTCATGCCTTATATTTATAAAATGCGATTTAGTACTGCTCGGTCATTCTAATGCTGCGTCTACGACGATCGTTAAATGATTAAATGGGTCAGAATCATTGCTGTGCGTAGTTTTGTTACTCTTAATGAATGATTCTATTTATTTGCAATCTTTTCCAATCGACATACATCATTATAATCAAACACAGAATATTTTCCCAATTCAATTGTGATGAGAGGTGCATTTATTTTTCAATATTAATATAGATTCTAATGCAAATAATCTACTAGAAATCAGACACAAACCTTTGTCCTTGAGAACATTTCGATTTCTCTTCAAACGCAAAGCATATAATAACTAGCGTTGATCATATTTATGGACGTCTTTTATTTTTTAATATTGTCGTCTAAAAACACAAACCGATGCCTTTGTTCAGGCTAAAATGCGTATAAGAACGTTAAAAATATCTGCCATGGGTCTCTCAATGTAATTAATCTTGCATATATTCAGTTTGTGCATAATGGCGATTGCATAATCTTCAGGTAAGCATGGTTTAAATTTTCTGAATTTATAGCGGCATTTTAATTATTTATTGCGGTTGTATATTTTAGACCATAAATGTAATATGGATGCGTAGCATGTTGAAAATTTTTAAATGTTTAGAAACGTTATAGATTTATATTTATCGTTACTTGTACATTATATACCTGTTTAATTCATGGTATCGATAAAGATATCGCTAACAAATAAATAAATCCGTAGAAAAATGGGGATCCACAATCGAAGATTTAATAGAATAATTGCCCAAAAATAAAATTTTCTTGAACTTAAATGAAAAAGGCAATACTAGATATTATGAACAAATAATTTAAAGCAAGATCCTAAAGTCTGCAAGATTATATGTCAGTTAAGTTCTAGTCAACGGCACGCTTTTTTACTAAAATGAAATAATATTTTGTGACTCGATATTAGTATCCTTTCAGAGATCAATAATTAATTGGAAAATAAAAGCATATTCCGTATATTTAACTTCTAATGCAATACATAGTATTGAACCTTCTTTAACAAGCAAAAAAAGCTTAGAAAAAAAAAGAAAGCATGACTTAGCTTTGAGAGCAATAACGTCGAAATTCAACTTCCTATAATTTACATCACAATTCAAGTTATATAGAAAACCAACGGAATATTACTTGTAACATAAATGAACCTATAAAAGTGTAAATGCTGTAACACAACATAAACTCCTAAATATTTACTATTTCATAGAAAATAAATATGCATAAACATTTTTAGAAACATTTGCTTCTTTATCTGTCTTATTTATACTAACATAAATCTTCATCTTAGAGTTTTAGCTTACAAACTTTTATCATCTAAAATTTTGTAATTGACATATTTCTGCCCATTGCAATATTTAACACATTAAGTTGTCGTTCATGCCTCAGCTACCACATTCGTTTTGTTTATTTTGATATTCTTTCCGCAATTGAATTAAACGAAATACACATTTTTATTGGTGTAACTTAAATCAAAATAAGTAAATCTACTGAATGATCATAATAATGTGAATTATTTACTTATTCATGTTAGTAATGAAAAATAAAAGAAATTTAAAGAAAATGTGAATTTGAAAATTTCTGTTATTTTATAAATCGAAAAGAAATAATCGTTGTTTTACTCTAGAATTAAATTAATATCAGACAAACAAAATTAAAAATGTAAACATGGCGCGAGAGTGCTGAAACAAGGGAACAGCCAAATAAATTTGAGAGCATCACATTTAAGTCAAGTTCAATGATTTTACGCGCTTCTAACTGCTACTCCACAAAACCGTTTAAAACCATTTCTTGCTCGTTTTCTGATTCTAGAGTTTCAACTTATAAATAAGTATTATTTACGGATTCTAAATTTTATCCCTGTAGCTTTCATTTCTAGAGAAAACAACGATTATACCTTTTCGGTTCATAAAATAACAGAAATTTTTAAAATTCGCATTTTATTTAATTTTTTTTGTTTCTTATTATCAACATGAATAAGTAAATAATTCATATTATTTATGATCATTCAGTAGATTTACTTATTTTGATTTAAGTTACACCAATAAAATTATGTATTTTGTTCAATTCGATTGCGGAAAAAATATCAAAATAAACAAAACGCATGCGGTAACTGAAGCATGAACGAAAACTTAATGTGTTAAAAATTTCAATGGGCAGAAACCTGTCAATTACAAAATTGGAGATGATAAATGTTTGGTAGCTATAACTCAAAGATGAAGATTTATGTTAGTATAACAAAAGACAGATAAAGAAGCGCAGGTTTCATAAAATGTCTCTGCACCTTTTTTTTCTATGAAAATGAAAATATTTAGGATTTTATTTTATGTTACAGAATTTACACATTTATATGTTGCTTTTTGTTACAAGTAATACTCCGTTGGTTTTCTATATACTTTGAATAAAATATTGGTATAACTCAACATGAATGCGAAGATAGTTTTAGGAAGTTGAATTTTTACGTTATTCCTCTGAGTGCTAAGTCATGTTATCTTTTTATTTTCTGTGCGCTTTTTGTTTGTTCAAGAAGATTTAAGGCTATGCAGTTTATTAAATGTTGATAACACAAACGATGCTTTTATTTATCGATTAATTTTTGATTACTTTATGAATTGGCTTTGCTACCGACTACCATGCTTAGTATATAACCGTGAAGGTGAATATAACAGGATTCTCGTTTATAAAATTTTATTAACATTTATGTAAATAAACACTATTACCATACGTGCGTTCATTGATTGATTATTTATAAGAATCTCCAGTTCAATTGCCACTTGCACCGACAGCTTAATATTTTTAAAATGACAAATCGTTGGTCTTCAGTTTGAATTTTTGGAATGAATCCTTGTCATGTGCGTTCACTTGAAGGATAGACTAGCTAAAATTATATGTTACAATATAATAATCAATTTGTTTTGTGCGCCGTAGGTTTTCCCAATTAATTTAATCACACAGGCGCCGAAATATATGAGCCACGTTTTTAGCCAGCCGAAGACTAATCTTTGTACAGAACATTGTTTTACTAATAAGGACAAAGCGTGTCTATTGAATGAATTGCTTTTGCAACCCTATATAATGCTCAGTTTATTCTGACAAAATTTCTATCAATTGGGTATAATATTTATAAATTGGTAATTTTTGAGACTGCTTAGTAATTGTGCAGCCAACATTTCCAATTTATCATAAACGAACCTGGTTGACATAGTATTTCCACTATGGCAGTTTTGAGCTGTTTCATTATAAATTTTCAACAAATCGTGCCTGATTTTCCAGAATTGTCAGGTTGGCTAGTCCATATTCAAAATAACACGAATATTGGAAAGCAATAAACGTTTTAATGTCTAATGGATATCCTAGACAATTAGATTGATCAATTATTAAAAGGGCAGGTAAAGAGAAACGGACGTAGTTCGGCCTAGAACAGAAAGCCGTCTACCTGAACGTCCCATATAAGCGGGATCAAGTTTACCGAATAGCACAAAAAAAGATAAAGTGGCATTTATACGCACATTTCTTGCAGCTAGACTTCGAGTGCTATTTAAGATAACAGTCTTGTATTTACCAACATTCAGAGAGAAACAGCGTTCAAAGTCGTCAGCAAATTTATTCACCAACAGACCTGCGCATTTTGGCGATCAACATACATAGGCCGATCGATCAGAGAGTCATTTACTTGAATGAGTAAAATATTTTATCTTAAACGTATGTTTTAAATCAAATAGTGATTATAAGTCTGCAATTGTGCAACATTTAATTGAAACATCTCATGTATTTTCTCCACATTTAAGATTATTATAAATTCAAAAATAGAACGGAGTTAGCAGGATACGAAATTTTATGGATAAACAATTCTCATTCTAAAGTGATTTATAGTCCATATACTCGTATTGTGGAGACTTAGTGCGAGTTAATGGCGGAAATATATAAAATAAAATATAAGGATAAATAACCTTAAATTATTATCGGAAAATAGCTTTGCTTTCATCGTTTGTACATATTATAATCAAAATAAATGACGTCAGATACGAAAAAGTTCTGATTAAAGCGATATATCAATCTGGTTTTCGTTTATATTTCAATATTGTTCATCTGAAACAACAAGGAAAGAGTTTTCGAAAATGCTTTCCTATAAGTTGCCTTAATTTGCGTGATTATAAGCAAAGAGGTAAAGAAAATTGCAGTCTGAAATGTATATTTCAGCCGAATAATTAGTTAGCATGAATGATTTACACGGACAATATGATCCAAACTATTATGTTTATTTAAACAATTATTGAGTCAATTTCGGATAAAGTTTTTGGCAATGCGAATTGAAAGACAACCCGCAACAATGTTGTATACGAATCCTGAACATCATTCTGAAAAAATGGCTTCCAAAAAACCGAACCCGCCCTTGGTATCAATGCAGTGGATATTCGGATGTTATAAATTTAAGCAAAGTTGGGAATTGAAACTTCACCAAACACATCCTAATCCAGCAAAGTCATACTCGTTTGACTTAATTTCCATCCATATTTTTGGGTAATTACAACAACATTAAATTAAATATGTAATAGTTATGTGATATTCATGGAGAATAAATAATGAATATGCCGCTATGTATTATTTAATTACAACAACATTCAATTAAATACGTAATATTTATATGATATTCATGGAAAATAAATAATGAATATGTAGCTATGTATTATGTATTGCGTATCCGATAACAATTTAATTTAAAAATAACCAGAACAATTAACCAAAGAAACATGTACACAAAATACTATCTCATGTACAAATGTGTCCAACGAACTATATATTTTCTATTGTAGTTTTTGACAATTAAGCATAACAGCCTTAGCATTATATTCATATATATATACACTGCTGCCATCGGCGGTCTACATTGTAGCGTATCATTCAATACCAAGTGACTGTTTTGGCACTACAAAGTTCTACAAAAGTATATTTACTCAGATCATTGAGTTGGAAATGATAATGTAAAATGTCATAAATCACTCAAGTTTGAAATTTCTAATGAACTAGAATTTGAATGAAATGCATAATTTTTAATCCATTACGCTACATAGTTGGATATATCAAATCCATGAGTTTTGAGATAACTACGTAACTTCACATTTAATGTTACTGTTAGCGTAATATTATTCATTTTAAAGAATAATAAACATATGCGAATGTTCGTCTAGAATTTAATTCTTCAATATACCATTATTTTAGTAAGCATTTGCTTCATTTTTGAAGGACAAAATTTCTAGAACATACGCATAATAAACCTAATTGAGTTTTACGAATAATGAAAAGCATGAGATATTATAGTCTCAATAAAATGTCCATTTACACGGATATAAGTATATATATATATATATATATATATATATTCATATAATTAGGAAAACAGAACACACAAATAACAAGGTGGATAAAGGCCATTTATTTCGTGAATACTAATCATCTCTTATACAATCATACATATTTATACATTTTGGGTTTTCAATTGATTATGCTAGTGGTAACAAATCTGACTCGTTTTTACTGCTGTTTCTTGTTTTGGCTAGTTGGTGAGTGTGTATGCGTTTGTGTTTGTGTGTATGCGTGTTTGCATGTAAAGGTCATTCTCGCAGTATTGCAAAGTGATGTCTGAGATCTGGTCATTATTGTTTTGATAGCTTGAGAATTAACCATTTGTGCGCATTGTTCACTGTTACATATACAAGTGCTATTTTTCCCAGTATAGTTGATCGTTTCACCTCGTTGCGCAAAGTTGTCGTTTTCACGTGGTAACAACGCCAGTGTGGATTGCAGTGTTAAACGCTCACATTGTTTGGAGACTTCTGTCATCGTATGCGCCTCTGTTATTTCCACTTCAGTTTGTTGCCAATCCGATTGTACGTTTGTTGATTCTAGTCGAGGGCCTGTTTGTTCTTCGCTGGATACTAGTAGATTGTTGTTGAATTTTGTTATTCTTGGCCAGTCGATAAGAATATCATGTTGATGAAACTTTTGAATATTAAGGTCAGATGCTTGTTGTTTTATGTAAAGGGCTTCATAGATAAATAATAATTTTTCTGATTTTGCTTTATGTAGAATTTTGAAATTGGTCGAATTGACAGGGTGCCCAGCCAAGAAAAAACAGCCCCTCGACTAGAATCAACAAACATACAATCGGATTGGCAACAAACTGAATTGGAGATAACAGAGGCGCATACGATGACAGAAGTCTCCAAACAATGTGAGCGTTTAACACTGCAATCCACACTGGCACTTGTATATGTAACAGTGAACAATGCGCACAAATGGTTAATTCTCAAGCTATCAAAGCAATAATGACCAGATCTCAGACATCATTTCGCAATACTGCGACAATGACCTTTACATGCAAACACGCATACACACAAACACAAACGCGTACACACTCACCAACTAGCCAAAATAAGAAACAGCAGTAAAAACGTGTCAGATTTGTTACCACTAGCATAATCAATTGAAAGCCCAAAATGTATAAATATGTATGATTGTATAAGAGATGATTAGTATTCACGAAATAAGTAGCCTTTATCCACTTTGTTATTTGTGTTTTCCTAATTATAAGAATACTGTTAAATTAAAAAGGCATGGACATTATAAATATATATATATATATATATATATATATATATATATATATATATATATATATATATATATATTTGTTATTTAGAAAGAGGATTACTATATAACGGGTAGATTGTAAAGACAGGTTGGCTATATGATTATGGAAAAACATATATGAAAATTCAATGGACCTTCCTCACAAAACTTACTCATAGCATTTATTCTGCTTTTTTGTTGGTATTGAATTGAAATGTCATCGGTTTAATACTTTGAAGACAACATGTGTGAAATCACTGCGCTGTAAAGAAAATCAAGATTATGCTCGGCGGCACTAAACGTGATTGGACTACTAATATTGTCTGCAATAGTATCTTCAATAGTAGACAGCTTTATCAAAATGATCAATGAATCTTGTAAACTTTCGTAAATTTTGAACATTATTTGCAGAGCACTGTGCTCATTAATCGCGTCCTTGCAATTTAAAAGAATTAAAAGTAATACATTGAAGGAGGTTTTGTAGCTAATGTAAGAGGTTTTGCGGGGTGGCTATCTATTTATTGATGCTATACCATTCCTACATGTGCCTGTTGGCTGCTGTTGAGATCCGTGCTTATGATTATTCCCCGACGCTTTCCCGATGGGTGGTGTGAGAAGGCTATGTCGAATCATCATACGTATATTGTACACAATGTTGCAATAAAAACAAAATTCACACTTAGTCCAAATTGACCGTGCTCTAGACGGCAACAAAACGATATAATGTCAACAAAAGTAAATGTCTTATACACAAGTAAATATCAATTCACTGTTAAATAAAACGGACCGTGCTCTAGACGGCAACAAAATGATTTATTGTCAACACAAGTAATTATCAATTCACAAACGTCTGAATCGTGATGAATACATGTAAATGATTGAAAATATATGATGATATAAATAAAGTCACTGGTAAATATTGTCACTGATAATTGATGGATAAAAATCGTGTAAAAACAGTCTTTAAAAAGCAACCCCAAATAATTATGTCACAGTTTGCTAGGTTTTTAAATTGATTAGGTTATAGTAATTCATTGAATTATAAAATTTGTGAATGGGATTGAGGATCATCTGATGTCTTGATTCGTGAAAACATATCTGAATGCAAAGAAAAACTATCCACGGTATGCTACCTGCATATTGCGCGCGGGTGTCTTTTTATTAAACAAAAGCCTATTAATTACAATTAAAATTGCAGTTCAAGAAATCTCAATTAAAACTGCTTGAAACTAACATAGATTGTTTCTAAAATCACAATTTAGAGAAATATTGCGTAAAATATTTGTCTAAATTGACCATCGTTGGGTTGTAAATACACCGTTTTGCTTTGCGTATATTTGTGTTTATATAAAATTTATATTTTAGTCGTCTCGCGACTCGCTTGACATGTCTTCACCTTGTGGACGGAGGCCGCCTTTCTAGTCAGCCTGTTTAGTCGTCAATTAGCCAGTACAATTAAACATAGCCTATCGACTCGAGTTAGGTTGTTCGAAATGTTTACACTACCGAAATTTTGGCCCAGTGTATGAAATCGTGGCGACCCCGTTTAATTTTGTGGAGCCCATTGTATGAAACGTCCCTACGCTGTAAGGAAAAAATTTTGTGGCTCTGCCAGCTCCAACAAATTATAATGAAGTCATTTGTACCAGTAACTTTGATCCTAATTGTAGATGGTGCTGTGGCATAAGCGCATGGTTACTGAATTTTTGCATGGCAGCTGAATACAGACATTAATTTTAATTGGTTTATTGGTAAAATAATAACCCGTTTCGCTTATAGTTGATTCGTCTTTGTTTGGCAATTTTTTACCTGTCTCCAAATCCAATTAGCTTTTGGGTAAAGCTGACGAGTTTATTTGTTCGCCAAACGTTGACCACTGAAATGGAGGCTGTGGAAGAATCGTTTATGTATTACAGCAGAGATGGCAGCGAGACCACGCCGATTAAAGTTGTTGAGGTCCAGCAATGCAAAACATAAATCTGCGATAAAAATGAACAACTTGCTAAAAAACTTCAATTGTGATAAACAGTCATCTTTTGGAAATGTAAAATAACTTTTCATTCTCTGTGATGTTTGGTAGATGAATCCAGTTCAATTTATTGGCATTTTCACATAATTTTCTGTAGGGTGTGCAGCCAAGGCGCGCTGTTGCCGAAGTAAATTCTAGCAGCTCATTGTCGATCTTGTTTGAAATTTAATTATAAAGGAAGTAAAAACCCGTACAGCTTCGATTTGACTTGGGAATATTTGAATGTTCTGGATTTATTTCTAAACCATTTTTATCAAATCATGACCTATCTAACTTTGCTTCATAAATTTGACTGAGAAAGTTGTTCTATCCAGATTGATTAAATGGGACAGATTGTCCAGTTTTAAAAGTAGACTATTAGCACTTGTCGATTATGGGACGTAGGAGCACGTTGTGACGATTCAAAAGTCGGTGGTCTCTAGAATACGGACTGAGCTTTGATTTAATCTTCGATATTTTTGTGAAGAAATCGAGATGACATACATATATAAGAGACCATTACGCGATGGAGTATATCGGGATCGCGATACAACACTTTCGGCCATATTGAATCCAGCCGTTTTTTCTGGAAAAATTATGTAAATTGCAGACGTTTCGCCTGTACGAATAGATAAAATTTAGTCAAATTTCTTTGCTTATAATCATAAAAAATAGAATGGTAGGCTGCCCTTACCTATCGATTTGTAATGAACATTTAGTAGGTCATTGCCGATCTTTATCGGATTATTTTTTTGTGATACCAAATATTTAGTTGTACTTTTAGTTGTTATGTGTATATTTTAACCGTAAATAGGCCAAAAGAATAGAATAATGTCAGTGGTATTGGGCCGTCCATACACTGTTTGAATAATGTATAGTTGTGCAACATGCTTAAACCATTGCTCTGAGTGTTCAGTTAAAGACTTTCTGCTAGTTGCTCAAACGACTTGGTTTAGTTCTGTTGATATTTCGATTGTGCATAATACTCTCGAACTGGTTGAATTTATTCATTTTAATGGGATATGCATCGTGAATTGCAGATGCATGTGGTCCTTAAAAAGATTATTCGAGGCAATGTTCGCTGTCTGCAGCATAGAAGTTTGAATATGAGCCCGAGTCGACCTCAGTTGCATTTGATACTTATAGATATTCAGCATGTGTTTACAATTTTAATAGTAACTCAGACGGAATTTATTCTGCTACACGTTAGTAATTAAAAACGCAAATACATCGGTTCAAATCATTTAAAGCCAAAGCATAGCGGTCCATTGCACCGGTAAAAACATTGACTGTGCTAGAGATTTTCAAAGAAAATGAATCCAGATATTTGCATTTAGCATACGGACGTGAATCGCGGAAGCCTTTGTCTCTTAGGCACATTTTTGAATAATTGAAATCTGGCAGATGGTTAGCGACCATTCTTGTTTTGTATTTATGGAGAAGTTATTACTTGTTGAGCTTTGACTTTATTTTACGTTTTTTGTAGATAATTATACTATTGGTCACTATATTCTATTATCGTATCATGAATCGTCAGTATTTTGCTTAATTTGGACAGCGAGATCGTTCTGGACAGATTTTAAGATGAGAATGTGCCAGGCCAATAGAATGCAAACTACAAGGACGGGTCGTTAATTCAATGTAGAAATAATGTGTAGTGTTTAAACATATGTTTGCCGTTTTATCTTATATTCCTACAAATTTATTTACTCTGGTTTCGACCGACATTAGTTATTTCATTTTATATTAGTAGCATGCATTTTGTTAAAGAGAACTTACCTATGTTCTAGTGTTATAAATTATCTATTTCTTTTAGGAACAGAAATATAATTCAAAGTCAGCATAACCAAAAGATATTTTTCGATGTGTACATGCATTTGATGCTTACTATGAATTAATCAACAGTAGCCGACTCTACGCACTATTCCTTCCATAATAATGGCCAAGACATGTGAGTTTTATGCACATTGCAATTACCTATACCATTATGTATTCAAGCAATAATGCAGTTAACTTTCTATAATGTCCTTTACAGAGCTATTTTGATGCCTACTAACTAAATATAAAGCACAATTATTTTAAAAATAAGGGCTCTGTGCCCCCTTTTCGAGACTTTTCTGTATAATTTCTTAGATATCATCCTCTGATACGTGTATAAAAAGTAAACTTTTGATTATCACCGGAAACTTTTCTGAAAATTATAGTGTTTTAAATTTTATTATCTATTTAATATTTCGGCAATTAATTAATTTATAATAATCCAATAATTCCTGATTTATATCAGTTTAAAATATTAATGACTGTATAATTTTTAATTTTTTCGTTATTAAATTTTAATTTAAAAATCTCATTAATCTTTATAACTTTATTTGTCTTTAAAGTTCGTCTATTAATATATTTGCATTTTTGCAATTTGGCCGGCTGTGAGGGGTACAATTCAATATATTTTATTTTAGCCTAATTTTATTTTTATTGGATTAGTCAAATATAATCTTTTTTATTTTAATGTTAATGGTTCAATTGAACATATTTTGAAATTTCCGAAACAAATTAATATAGCTAATTACGGTATATGGTAACCCGTTAATTATTTTAATGTAGAAACCGTTAAAATTTATTACTTTCTGGATTATCCTTTTATATTTCTTTGTAAATTTATGTCAAACTTATAATAAATACAAGTTGACCACTTTCTTCTTGGTGCAATTCTTAATTTTGTGGGCTTGATAGTGTTTTTATGCCCAATAAATAAGTACTGTGCGACTTTGTGTTCCGGCATAAAACCTTGCGTGGTTAATAATAATTATTATTATAATTATAAAAAAACTTTATTAACAACCGTTTTAGACTCATGTAAATTTGTGTCATAGTCGCTAACCAGGTATGGTGCACAGTAACTAAACGTCAATATTATGCTAATTGTACTAAATACAAAACTAACAAAGTTATAACATATCAGTACAGATTAAAATGCTGAAGTAAAGATGTAAAACTTTTTAACGAAGAACATTTATTTGGCCATTTCTGCGTGTGCAACCTAAGCATTAGTAAAACTTTAGGCTTACTAATCTAAGATTAGCGCAGCGTGTACACTTCAAATCCGCTTACATTTTGTTTTTGTCCAAATAAATATGTGAAACATTTGTGGATATTCACATAAATTTTAATTTTTATAATTTTACGCAATAACGAGACATCATAAGTGAGTAAGTCTAAAACATTACTTTGTAAATATATTGAGAAATATAATCAATCTAGGCAGATATGTAACTCATTAGTAATTTAAAATATGGTGCCAATTACGGATAAAATGGTATGTTTATAAAATACCAAAAAGGAAGATATATTAATGGTAACCTTATTAAGTATTTGAGTAAATTTCTCTAACATATATTTCGCTTTCAGACATTTAATTGGCATCTTTATGATTTATTTCCAAAAGTTTCATTTGTTACGTTTCTAAACAACATTATACACGTGATCGTTTTATACATTTACCTTTGATGGATACATTTCTTTGCGTTTCGTTTTTTCTAAAAATCCTGTCGTCAGTTCCTCCCATGTTAACGTGCTACTAAAAATAAAAAAACGCGCAACCTCATTTTACTGCTTATTTGTTTAAGCAGCTAAAACAACGTCATTATTTTTTGATTTCCAATTTAAAGCGTGGCTAAGTCTGCTCTGAAGGTTTCTTATCACTTGTTGATATATTGATTTATTATTGTTACTTTTAAGGCAGATGTTTTGTATAAGACCGGCAATATATTTTTATTATTTTATTCTATTTCATTGATAAGTAGGGTTAACTCTTGACACATGCATTGACAAAAAACATTAGCCGTTGTCACATGCAGAGAAAAAATTATATTCTTAATAGTGTAAAATTAAACGCTTAGGAAACACATGTTAAGTGTTATTGAATAGTTCAAATATGTCTAGCATTAATTGCGATTAACATAATATAGGTAGGCATTACTTCGCATTCATTAGCCTAGAATCCAGCACTATGGTATACATGACTTTTAAAATTTTGTTTCTGCTGAGTTTGAAAATTTCTTGTCCTTTCCAGAAATAAAATTGAAGGATCTGTGTTACTCAACCTTCAATTAGTTAAGCAGCTGTTTAAAAATGAAGTCACGATCTTACAGCGCCCATCTACGTGTTCGTTTCCCGCACACTTCAGTATTGGACAACATGGTTTTGTGTCAATAATGTTTAAAATTGAATAGAATTCCCAAATCAACCGATTATTTAACATCATTGAACTTTTTTAGACTAATCAGAATTCAATTTTTTAAGTAGGAATATCTCTTATTCCGAGAAAGCGTTCATATTATCCAGAACCCCTACGAAAAAGCTTTCAGTGCTTTTGATTTGAGTATTATAATAAGTTTTCCAAGTAAATTAATCTAAATTCAGCTGATCCATCTTAATATTTTCGGTTTTACAATAAATAATTCATAAATATATAAGCATGTATATAATTATTTATCTATTTTATGGCACGGCACTCTGAAATTACAAGTAATCCATATTTTATTGGCAGAATATGATCAAAATTTATGATTTCATTGCCACAATAAATGTAGATTATTTTGAGTAAACAACATTAAAAGATTAGTATATGAGGATTTGTATTCTTGATAATTTATTAGCATAAGTACATAATACTTTCTGTCCAGCTTCGAACAACAATGTGCTATCTTAAGAGCAGCCAGCTTGGTAGCGTACCTTGTAAACTATCAATTTTAGAAAGATTAATGGCATATTTATTCGTATTTTGGAGCCATAGTTCGGGTAATGGTGGAAGTGTAAAAGACATAAAGAATCAAATAAATTAAGTTCAATAAATTTGGAAACTAGGTGTAGTCGCGTACATTACAGATGTGAAACCAAATATAAATGGCGTTAAATTACGAAGTGGACTGATTAAAAATAATACTCATTATAATTTACCCATATATTTGGATCTGTGACCACAATCAATGATAAATGGAAAAATATAGACTGAAATAAATATTTCCGCAAAACGATTAATTTATACTCTGTTTGTTGCGATCAAATATAATATATATGACATTGTGTATAACTTGTTTTGTACCTCATAAAAAAATAGTTCAAATAGAACCAGATGGATAAATATTAGCCAGCATGAACGAAAAGTATATTCTCATGTACAGTAAAAGTTTTATTTCACCTATGTCATAGGACATACAAACTTAGTGCATGTCAAATAACATTGGTGATGATATACATCCATAACAACGATATTTCGAATCCTTCATGGTTTCATGATAATTATAGAAAAACTGCAGAACTCCAATTTCTAATGATAGTTGCATGTATTCAGCGTTTTCATTCTCTAAGATAGGATGCCGAGCTAGAGTAATGAGTACTACCTGCCCAGATGCCAGTTGCCAATTTCTTTCACCAACCGAAAGCTGCCATTAGCGTTTGTCTCACGTGCTCTCATTCCGTCATTACCCATTCAACACTAAGTGTTGCTGTGTATTTAGACCAAACTTTAGGCTTAAAATGAAACAAGATAATCTATTTGTCCCCTTGGACCGAGCAAGGTTCATGCAACTAATCCCCAGGCTGAATAGCTTTTGCCCGCCCGTTTTCATACCGGAATTTCTTTGGCTACGGGTGATGAACAATACTGATTATTATGGTTGTGGATGTACCTGTGTCGCCAATTTTATTTGACATAAACCAAGTCGGTATGTTCTCGACAAGTGTGAAATAACTTACGTGTAAGTGTGATTTAAAACGGGTATATAGTTTTCTTCATATCTCAAGAAATGAGCACCAAAATAAGGAATAGAATAATATGCAGATACAGGATTCTATGCTAGGTTTACATGTGAGGAAATTAGCAACCTCATGCAAACCTAGATCTTTTAAAGGCAAACTTCTTTATATGTTAATCGTTTTTGTAACTAAATAAGAATAATTGTGCCCCTAGGTATACAATGATTATGGGCAAATCCCTATTAAACATAGCTACATTTGCTTGACGGACAAGACATGCAATAGATTAAAATCAGATTAGGCGAGCATAAATCGTCATATAAACATAGGAAGGAAGCTGGCCAATATTTGAGTGATTCGAATTTAAATACTCAATCTTCTTAAAATTTAATTTATATTTATTCATATAAGCGAATAAACTTCAATAATAATAACAATCCGACAATTCATTCGATCAAGTGGAAACTGATAACATTTATAACAGACGAAGTCAATTTGTGGGTGACAATTACTCACAAATGTATCGTTTATTCACTTCAATATAATATACTCTAGATAATTTAAACGTCCAATATATTATTTGTCATGCAATTATATGTGCACAAATATATGTATTTAATGATATATAGTTCATTTTGTTCTTGCTTAAATTTTAACTACAAATGTGCTCAATTAGCTCTACCACTTCAAAGCTTCGTGTGATTAAAGGTTTTACATGTTTTATGCTCATTTTAGAATTCGCCAATTTCGTTTATTCTTTAAATTTATTTTAATTCTAATTATTTATTCCTGATTTTATTGCATCATTTTTCTTTGTCTAGTTTAATCAGGTTTATTTATTTGAATAGGAATACCCAGGTAAGTTATTATGATGGGTGTCACATGTAATGATTCCAAGTTTTTGTCGGTGTTGCGATGTGCTATGCTCAATAATGCAAACAATTGAAAAGGAGAATGTTCAGAAATATAGAATGAAAATATGATCATTGATTCAAACGGTGCAATAAACGATTGTTTAAATTATTTTTGACTAGGCAAATAAAGGGGCAAGAAATATATTTTAAATATTTTTCTTAAAGTTATGCAACAACAGCTAGCAATAAAAAGATCAAATAAGGAACGGTTAGATATCGTCGATTATTTAATCAATAGTTTAAGCACATTTCTTATTTTTTCAGATGTACAATGGGTCGCTGGTGTATGCACAGGCCAATGATTTTGTGCACTATTGCGATATTATTGGTGAGCATATTTAAATTACTTAATAGTATAATCATTATTTTCCATTAATCTCACATTATGTTTTTTAATATCAACAATTATCATTAATGAATTTGAACAACTTCTTTCATTAAATTTCAGTAAATATACAAAAAAACAAAAATAAATATTTTGTGTTCTATATTCTAAGAGAAACAGCAAATTTAGTGGCTTGAAAATTTTGGTATATTAGAACGATAATGCACGCCATAGTGGCCGTATTGTTAAAATAAATATTGTGTTTTTGCCTATAATTGAGGGTGGCATGAGTTTTAAATATTAATCTAAAATTTATTGTAATATAAAGCAATAATTTTTGCCTATTTAAAATAATAAATTAACCAATTTCTAAAAAACAGTTCAATTTTCTTGGATGTTTGTTAACACAGATCATCCTTTTCTAAATAAATTTAATATATGTGTTCTAAGATGGTGTTTGATCATTTAGAATTTATTTCATTAATTTGTATATCACGATATGCACGTACAAAATATTTCTCAATCTATGATAAGAACAAATAATGTACTTAAATTAAAATATTTACGTTCTGCATTTTATTGCTTTCAATTATGTTAATTCTTATTAGTCGTACGCGATGTTTGCAGTTTTGAGATACTTAAATTAAAATGTGTATTTCGTTGTGTCTACGTTCGAGCATTATAAAATCTTATTACACAGATTATTCATAGCTTAAATTTGCCAAATCATTTAACAATGAATTTTTTAAACTGGGTTGTGGCTTCCCTGGAAAATTTCTACACTATCACATGTAGTTTTTGGTCGTTTATTCATACGATCTAACATCAATTCTTAGCCTGACTCTGTTTCTATATTTTCTGCTGAGATCTTTGATACAATCTGATGGTTAATAAGCATTATTTATAAGTAAACAACATGTTTATTTACCATGTTTCATGTCATACACAATATTATATTTAAAAAAATTTTAATATTGAAATAATTTTTATCAATTTTTAATTAACTTCTAAAATAGCGGTTAAACCTTTTCAGATATTTTGAAAGAAATTTTATTTGGTCACTATTTCCTCAAGCGGACAAGCCGATAAATATGAACAAAAATATGAGTTTCTGTTTAGACTAAATTTTGCAAACAAATTTGCATTTTTACACCAAATTTAAAAATAATTATGAAGTTTCAAATAACAAAGGGGAAGCCTTTCTAATATTGTTCTGCTATAAATATTTATTTAAATAATATCTAATGAACTTTGGATATGATTTTTTTCTATTTTTTTACTTAATTTGTCAAAAGTAATTACAACTTCTTATTTACTTTGTATTTTATCATACAATATAGCTTTCATTTGGTAAGTTATTCTACAATAACAAAATGAATGCCCATATTCTAATTTAATTTTAGATTATATCAACAAATAATGATTTTCGGTTCGCAAAATAATATAAATATGTAAAATATGAATTTACTGGTGCAGAAAAAAATATGTTTTATAATCAAATCAATTTCAGAAGAAATATTAAAATCTTCAAAATTATTCTGTAACTTATTAAAACACGTCTATTTAGGGATTGAAAATAATTAATGGATAGAATTGTAAAAATATCATAGCGGATATAAATAAAGATTTTTTTCGTTAAAAATACAACAAATGAGGTTACATTAAGAATAGGAGAATGATAATTCAATGCAGTTAAAAATTGCAACTGTATTTTTTTTTAAATTCGCATTAAATTGTTTTTTCTAAAACGTAACAATTTAAAAATTTATGTCATATTACAAAATTTAAGTTTTTATTACAAGATATTTGTTAGAAAATATTCACTATTAGTTTACCCTTCGTTTTCAATAGAACATTGGTATAACAAAACGGGAATAGCTATATAACTAAACAATCTATAATTCTGATATGTTCACTCTCAAATCATTACTTTAATTCTTTTTACAATGTGTGCGATTTTGTGCTCGTTGAAGAAACTTTAATACTATTAATTTGCTGAAATAGAAATAGTAACGTGGTGGACGTTTATTTTTTTGAAACAATCATTGACGAATTGGCTTTGCTACCAATTAATATGCTTAGTTTATACTCGCAATAGTGAATATACAAAGATTATTATTTATGAGAAACTCGCATTATCGATTGAAATATTTATTTCCACTTCCCGTGCAACCAATGATTTTTTTTTGATTATCTAAATCCTACGTTCAATATCGTTTACCAAGACAGCGTGATGACTGTTTTATAATGATGGATTTGTGGTGCCTAGTTAGAATATTTTGCCTAAAGGTTTGGCTCCAAATGATAGAAATTCTGAACGAAAATATAGGTTAACATATAATTCAAAATTGTTTTGTGTGTGGTAGTGTTTTACAGTGAATACTGTCACAAACCCAGAAACATATAGGCGCTAATTGAGCCAGTGATTATAAAAAGTACATATAGAGAACGTCATGTATTTCTAATAAGGAAAACAGGGTTTACTATGTGATCGGCATTTGCTATCCAAACTATACGTAGTTTATAATGACAAAAGTATATATTTTTTGGGCAAAATGCTAATATCAATCTTGTCTACTTGATTTAAATAAGATAATAATTATTGCATTCTATGAAATTCCGGGATTTTACTAGCGTGTTCCGCAACAATCTCTGTTGATAGCAACAAAATGATCAATAAATTGTGTAACTGATATTTATAATTCATTTAAATTTCAGTAAGCTTACTTGGTTTGGCAGAGTTATATCTCATTTTCCATGCACAATATGCAAAATGAAGTTGATAACCTGTTAGTCAGTCGATTGCCGTGCACCGATGATGACCATGGAACGTCTAAATGCGTCAGAACATGTTAATATTCGTGTTCCTGCTACTTAGTGCGACCGATTTTACTCAACTGCACTCTCGCAAAATTGACTAGAAGAAATATCGCCAACCAACGTTTATTTATTTTATTTTTTTCCTTATATGTGTGATGAGAGTAGTAAAACAGTAATGTTTGTGGCCCTTTAAAAATTAAAAGTCAAATACAATTTTTGCAAGACAACTAGGTTTTAAAAACTTATATCTGATTTTCATAAATTCTATTAATTTTCTTGTTGTAATTATAAGAATTAAGACTGCGTTGTTTACTTATTTGACAATAAAATGTATTGAATAAAAATCCTGTTTTCGCTGATTTCAGCCTCCAGGTGACTTTCCCATGTAAATATTTTCAGGAAACTTCACATTTTTAAGGCAAATTCTGCGTTTTATATTTGATTTAACATGGTCCCGTCTATGCCAATTTTCCAATGAAATTATTCTAAATATCGTGGCAAAATTATTTTATTTCTCCGCGAAAAATTATGCCACTAGCAACTAGGACTCAACAGTAATATAATCTAAAAGTAATAATTACACTGCGAATCCGCTGTTAGCTTTTAGGAGATGGCCCCAAAATTATCCGCTGCCTAACTTATAGCATTGCGTTTACCAACTGATATCTTGTAAATTGTCCCTTCGGAAAATAATTCAATGAGCATGTTAAAGAGTATTTACCTATCTGTACTGATAAATCAACAATTTACAATTTAGTCATCCATGAATTTGCGATTTCTTCATGGATACATCGAATATAGACTTATAATAATAATAATAATAATAATAATAATATTATCACATACACAATAATAATAATAATACACACAATAATAATAATAATAATAATACATACATAATAATAATACAATAATAATAATAATAATAATAATAATAATAATAATAATAATAATAATAATAATACACAATAATAATAATAATAATAATAATAATATAATTTGTTACCCGTTATGCGACCACCATATCGAATTAAAGTCTAAAAATATAATAAGTATAAAAATGTAAAATTACCAAATACTAGAATGTTTATTCTGAACACACTTGCTGAACACATGCAAGACTAGTTAGGATGAGAGCCCAATCACAGCTTTTGATATAATAGTATACGCATTAAAAAATAATAATGCCACTTAAAATACGAAAAGCTTTAACCCATGTTTAAATAAGAGTTATGAAATCAGCATTTTACTCAAGCTGAACACATGCTAGACTCATTAGGATGAGAACCTCATCACAGCCTTTTAGATATTCATATACGCATTCTGGTTTAAACCAAGTGATTGCTTCGCTTCGTAATAAAAATGTCTAAAAATAATGAAAGGTATCCATATTTGTGATAAGAACAACATGTTATATTTTTATCTGATTAGAAGGAAATCGCTCTGCAGCATATCTCAACTGTCTTAAGCAAAAACGGAGAATGGGCAGATTTTTAAGTAAAGTTCTGAATTGGTTTACATCTTATTGATTTTTGTTGATTTGGGTGCGCTTTTATTACGTGTAAAAAATTAAGATAAGGTTAAAGCAATTGAATTGAAATTAAGCTTTAATTTCGCCCTCCATTTCAATCAAGTGGAATAATTTATTATATATTCACTTTCATCATATAATGCAAAAGATTGAGATGTATCTGCACTTTGCTCGTTTGTCGGTTGATATTCTTCTTTTTATTTATTGTAATTGAAAAAATGGTCGTTTTATTAACTTTCATCAATAGAAGCTAAACAAAGATTTTAATACAAATTGTGACAAATTATAGATACACAGCCTGAGATGAAAGGTTGATTTTTATAACATTCCCTGAGAAAAAAATATTTCTCATTAGTACTAAATTAAAAGAATGAGAAATTAATTTCCACAGGTAGAGTATCTGTGAAGCAGTTATACGCCTGTATTCAAAATGGTTTTGATTTATTAAATTAAGAGCGAATGAGAAAATACTGTCAAAACGCGCAAGATCATGCGACAGACGAAAGACTTGTTTGAGGTTGCGGATCGTTTAACTAAAAGGGATCACTGTTAATATGAAGATCATAGATTGGAATACAATTATAATTGTGATCCCTGACGAAATTAATGGTTGGCCAAATTTTTAATCTATCTGGAGATATCTATTACCTATATTTTGTTGTAGCAAATATTCATATGTCACTATTGAGGCTTGATTTCAGTAGAAAATACGTTAAGATTATCGATTGTCAAAAAAAAATTATTTGCTTCTTGTAGCCGAAAAGCACAAATTCCATAAAGTCGATACGCAGCTCTAAACTACAGGAGGATACCAACTGTAGCGTGCAATTCACTGTTTTCAAATTAGTCAAAGAAGACGTTTAGGTAGCTTTCCAAGCATATCAGCGCATTTAAATATTGATGAAATTTATTCTTCAAAGCAGCCCTCGACTAAAAAGTTTATTTAGATGCAAAATTTTCAGCAAAACTATTATCAAGTACAAATTTAGATAAAGTATTGTATAAGCAGATTTGCAATACGATATTTATCGTAAAGTAAACATTAAAATCGGTAAGAGATTTCATTTAAATCGTAGACAAAAATGTGCTCCCTGAATATTTTGTGGGAAAACTATCCTCCAGTATTAATGCTGTAATATCATTTGTCGAGTTTTTAGCATTTTGTTAGATAGTTTAACTTAGCATATTCAACCTTGGTAAATATCGGCAGACTCATTGCCTTTTTATAACTATATTTTAAGGAAATTCTAATAATTCCTAATTAATAGCAGTGAAATTCAATATAACACTGCCGTGAAGACATAACTGGAATCGTTAAATGTTATTTCAGTTTGGTCAAGATTACCTGTTGAGATGCAGCCAATTTCTTACCATATAAATTATCTCAATGATAAATTTAAATATTTCAATTATCCCATATTACGTTGTATTTTAGATACATGTTAAAATGACGATTTGTTTTAAAATACGTTTCATCCTGTTTGCTACTCAGATAATATTATGTTTTTCCTCTGGTCTTTCAGCAACAGCACTTATGGTAGTCGAACGCAGGATGGCACCGAAAGCAATATATTCACTGCATTTTAATAATTGCTCTTCCTCAAAATTCAATGATATATCAAATTCAACATGTACACAGGTACGGTGAAACTACAGGTTAAAATGAGATTAATGGGATATTTTATTAAGAATTTTCGATATATAGAGAATTGACAATATGAAAAATAGTAATCATTTTTTTTAATCAGTGTTACGAGTCTAGATAGAAACACCTGACCCATTATGTACATACATTTGACAGTATAAACTAAGTATTGTATAGTGCAAAAAAGAAAATTCATCCAGTGGAACAATTTTGTAATTAGGATCTCAAGACATAATGTCCTAAAATTTTCCGCGGACAGTGTGAAGCATTTAATCTAATAGTCTGATTCCGTCCTTAGAGGAAACTCATCAAGAACTGTCCGGAATTTGCCGGAATCTGGGCATGTTTACTTCAGAATCTCATGCTCTATCCACTGCGATCCCTACCACGAATTGTACTAAATTTTACGTAATATATTAACTTACGTTTCCTGTCTTAGCACGAAATATCTGACATGGTTAAAAATTAGATGTAAAACGCGTCAGTTGACGAATTAACTTTGGAGTCGATAAATCATAGTGTATTAATATCTTTTCTCTCTGTTTGCCTCAGTTACACTTGCAAACCATAATTACTGATTATTTTTATAAATTGCGATATAATTTAAGTACCTGTTACCAGAATATTCGTTAAAGCCTAGCACATATGTACTGCGACCCATTTCTCTTATAACTTTAAAATAATGACGTGATATATATAAGCTCTAGATTTTGTCAAACAGCTTCAAGCCGCTATTTATTAACTTAGCTATTTTCTTCGAAAAATTTAAGAACACCTTCCGCATAACTTAAAGAAGAGAAAATATTAAAATTTTTGCTATCATATAAGGATAATATTTCTTTTACTATTTTATATATATGTTTACCTCATGTCTTTCGACAATTGTCAGGAATGAGCTTCCTATCTAATATAAAAATGGAAATGCGAATATTATTATTCCGACAAGCTCCGCAATAGTCATTGTCTTCATCGACAAACGCATTGGAGAATCAAAATTCATCTACGAAATTTAAGATACCCCGAGCATAACAATTCTAATGTTGATCTGCAATGCGCTATGCCACCCTCAAAAAATAGAATAAATAATAGAAATTATACAACAAAGAGGTTCTTCAGTGACTAATAAATTTAAGAGTATATATTTGTTAATAACATAAGATAACAAATAGTTCAAAAATGCTCTTATATATATGTCAAACCTTTTTTAAATGGTCTCAAAGCAGGACTGCCCTTAATACGTATCTAGACAGATCCCATTCGTGCTAAATGAGATCTTAATCATTACATTCTGTAAGGCATATGAGGTAGAACTATTATTATTTGGTAGAAAAGACAAGATTTCAGATTCCATAGTAATCATCAGAGATCAAAATGCAGATATGAGTGTATTTTTCAAATAATCTGGCATAAATAATACAAGGCTGTTGTTTATTTTAATTTTGTTAACTTTATTTAAGCAGCATAGAAAATGTTTTTCAAGACCAAAATTGTTTTGATATCTCTTTAATGAACGATTTTATCACACTTGTGCCTGACATTCAGCAAGTTCAATCGGTAAAGGATGGAGATAAGGACTTTGGCGCACTTAAGGAAGACTGTAATGTGACTGGATTTAGTCAGGACACCGTCATAAGCAATGCAGACCTGGATTTGCAGCCATCAGATTCATCTTCGTGTAGCATCAACTCTTCAATCGACCTAACACAAGTCAATCCGGTATCGTTTTCAGAAAAGTTATTAAAAGCTGCTTCTGTTGGAGCCACGACATCCAGCCTCCTAAATTTTACCGGAGCTGAAGTTAAAGGTCAGCCTATGTCATTATTTTTTTAATGCATGTATACAACATCAGTGAGGCATGGCACTTTATATTTTTTATAAAAAAAACTGCGTTGGTTTCTCCTCGGCAATGTTTATTATATGAGCTAGGTCAATTTTATTTTACGCAGATGTAATTTGGGTGCTAAATAACAAAGTTCTTCCATATGTGGTCGAATCTGAGCGAATAACAGTTGTGAAATCTATCCTTCAATTAGAGTACAGCAGTTAAACTTCTAGGCTGCAGTACCATTAATTCCCACCATTATGGACTTCAAAACTATGCCACTTTATACAAATATGCCCCCTTGGTCCAATATCCCGATGTATATGCATGACAGACAAAACAGAGGCAAGGAGTTGAAACAAGATCAGATTTTCCTCAGTCAATCCTCTCATCGAAAGGACTCCCGCAATATATATATATACATATATATATATATATATATATATATATATATATATATATATATATATATATATACATATATTTTTTTTAAATTTATATATATATATATATACACTGATATATCAAATTTACAAACGGATAAAATACAGGTTTAGAGATAGGCCTTCGACAAATATGCTTTTACACAAGCATATGAATAATACGTTTGCACGCTTACAATAAAATGAGGCATATTTTTGTTGTATATTTAGAGACATTTACACTAAATCTATGAAATTTAGCTCATTACTTATAAACATACCCGAAAAGTTTATACCGTCCTATTATCCAACATTCTTCACCAAAATATATATTGGTTAAAGGGCGTAATACCGGCTCCTACTGATGAGTCGCCAGTAAGCACGAAACGAATGTGCATGAGATTATACGTTCCGTTCATGCTGCCTTTGGTTTATCCTACTGGTCACAGCTGAACTAATTTGTTACTAGGTTCGCAACACATAATACATACTTGCATATATATTAGTTCTCCGCAACAAACAGTATTTAACTGTTATATATTGAATTAAATGATGTCATGATTACCGCGAAATGTGATAACTGATATCGATCAAGGCCAGAGTGTATGGATTTACTGGAGTAACAGGTGTTCAGAAATTGTTGTAATTCTCAATTTCGGTGAACTATAGCATAAATTGATATCCATCATGTTGGTACCAAGTACCGACTCGGAATACATAGTGTTAGTACCATGTACCTTTTCGGTACAATGATGTTGGTATCGGTTACTAACACAATAGCCATAGTGTTAGTATCCTTTACAGACTCGGTATATATATTATATAGTGTGAGTTAGCGTTGAAGTCGCATTGTCGTAGACTTATATGATGTTAGCTTCACTATTGCAGGTTTACACATTCGTCTAGGAGATTGTACCGTCCTATTATTCCACATTCTTCGACCCAAATATATAGTGGTTAAAGGGCGTAATACCGGCTCCTACTGATGAGTCGCCAGTAAGCACGAAACGAATGTGCATGAGATTATACTTTCCGTTCATGCTGCCTTTGGTTTATCCTTCTGGTCACAACTGAACTAATTTGTTACTAGGTTCGCAACACCTAATACATACTTGCATATATATTAGTTCTCCTCAACAAACAGTATTTAAATGAATATGCTGATTAAAATTCAGAAAAGATAACTTGTCTCAGTTATACATTTTTATTTGCTGTAAATTTCTGAATAAAACTAAAATTATTCATAATTTAAGGCCATTCCTTTAATGTATTTTAACGCAAAATTGTTAATATCTCATCCCAATTGAGTTATTATTTGTCAATTAAACAGCCTACCTCCGACCAAATAACCACGCGTCTAATTGCAATTATTTTTATCTCCTATTTTACACCTACGATTGAACATTTTCTAATTGTGCTGCAAATGTTGTATTGCGTTACTCATTGACAACGTTTCCGGAATATACGCCGCTTCGAATAGTTTTTATGTGCGTTGCCAAGTCAAATTCTCTGCAGAAATATAATTTGAAATAGGCCCGCTCCTTAAATTATTTTAAATCAGGTAAGATTGCCCTGAAGTCGTCTATGATATTCTCTCTAGAATAGTTAATTTTTTTTATTTGTTCTACAGACTTCTCCCGTGGTCTGCCAACACTTTTCTTCCGAGACTACATGACCTTTGTTCAAAATTTCTACAATATGTACAAATGTGTTAGCTCGAAACATTTTCGGAGCAATAGGTTATCCACAGTATGAAGCAACTCGTAGTTCTGTAAGGTTCTTTTTGCTGTATTACTACTTCTAAAGTAAACGCTAGCAGGTTTCAATGTATTTGTTTGACTTGAATATTCACAAAATTAAAGATACTGGATCCGCGTAAATTTGACTCAAAAGACCTACTGTTTTTTTCACCATTGCTGCACATTTTAAACATTTTTTACACAATCGTCAACAGGTCTTATATCGAAATCTTAACCTAAGGCATATTTCATAGCAACTTCCGACAATGAAGCAGCAGTTAATTTTATCGTCTAACCGATGATTTACAATCGAAACAAGAGCAAGTCTCAGTGAATTTTTAAAAAATAGTTCAAATCAATGCCACTGGTATGTTTGGCTTTGGTTAATATTTAACCGGCGAAGTGTCATGTTCTGGCGATTACTTGCACCTCTGTGCCATTGGCAAATTCCTTTAGATTATGATATGCTTTTCCCTTTAACTATATACTTCTTGAATTAGTCGAATGTCAAAGGAGCCTATGTATTCTAACTTAAATGCGTTTATATCCTATAAATTGTGAAAATGATCTCTGTACAGATGCTAAAGCTGGCAAGTATAAGCGTTAAATGATTTTCACGCCAAGGATATAACCTAATTTGTTCGTGTTTTGTAAAAAGGGTTGTCTCAACAGCGGTTTAGACATGGGTGTTCACCAATCAACATTCATTTTCTTGTGACAATGAGTCCACTGAATATCACTTGTTTGCCAACATATTTTGTTTAATTAAAAAGGCATTATACCGGCGTTGTGCTTAGCGTTTAATGTATGTGTAATTCCAGTAATAATTTATTGGGTGCCTAGGCTACTTTATAATCCTCATCGTGCAGAAAAACCGTCTAACCTTCCATAAATTCAGAGGTAATGTGTCCTATTTCTATGAAATCTGCTTGTTTAAACTAAAAAAAACTGTATAATGTTGAAGCCTGTGTGGCAAATGCACAGCCACTTTGCACCAATCCCCCAGGCAAAACCAAATTTGTTGAGAACTAGTGTTATATCAGGTACGGCAGGAACTTCGTTTTGACTAATGCGTATTATCAACCTTTTCAGAAAAGGAAGTGGCTGCGTTCCAATATGTTTGTGACATATTTTAACAAAGCAGATATAAGATCTAGTTAAGCGTTCCAATTTGAGGATTATACATCTAAAATTATACAGAATTTACCGTAGTATTATACACGCTAAAAGATCCTGTGTGCTGATAACTTATTTTAACAGGTTGTGGTCATGAAATTCCTGACTCATCGCTTACATAAGAATAAACTAAGAATTGTATAGTGTAGGAAAGACAATTCATCCAATAGACCGGTTTCGTCCTTATTGGGATCTCATCATGTACTGGCTAGAATTTGCCGCGGACAGGACTCCAACCTGGGCACGTCTGCTTCTGGCCAGTAAATGATGAGTTCCCAATAAGGACGAAACCGGTCTACTGGATGAATTGCCTTTTGTACTCTATACAATTCTTAGTTTATACTGACATATGTAAGTAATTAATGGGTCAGGTGTTTATATCAAGACCGCAACCTTGATTATAATAATTGTTATCACCACCTGCGCAACCAATGTTCGTTTAATTATATAAATGTTCATTTCAATACCACTTACCCATGTAGTGTGGTGTCTGTTCAGTAATGACAGATTGTGGATGGTTAGTTGGAACTTTGGGTCTAAATGGATGCCATATGAGCTCCACCTAAAGGAAAAATAGACTAACCAGGTTACATTAGTTAGTATATAACTGAAAATTGTGTGCAGTGTAGTGTGCGGCAGGATGGCTCAGTGGTTAGAGCACCAGGTTCCGAAGCAGACGTGCCCAGGTTCGAGTCCTGTCCGCGGCAAATTCTGGCCAGTACATGATGAGTTCCCAATAATGACGAAACCAGTCTACTGGATGAATTGCCTATTCTACACTATACAATTCTTAGTTAATACTAACATATGTAAATAATTAATGGGTCAGGTGTTTATATCAAGACCGCACATTTGATTATAATAACTTTTATCACCACCCGCACAACCAATGTTCGTTTAATTATATAAATAATAAACTTATCGAATGTAAATTTTATCGTTTAGTAATTTATTAATATGCCATTAAGTTAATGCCTGTGTAATGTGCAGCACGATTTTTATTCTTATAAAAATTAATTCGTACCATACCTTAAGACTACAACTCAAAAGTATTATTAATAAAACTGAGATACCATTAAAATTTACGGAGTAACTCAAGGTTTAATAAATTAATGACCATGAACAAATTCATCTTAACCAAATCGATTGAACTGATAAATCTGAAAAAACGATTTATTAATTAAAATGAATCAAGCAATTATATTTTATTTCATATAACAGATGAATCGCAAGCAATGCAAAAAAGTTTTTTTCCACATTCTTTAACAAAGTTGTTGAATAGTTGAAAAAAGATTCATTCATATTTAAGCATATTTATTATCAAATAAGGAAAACTTATTATTTAAAATTATCCAAAAAATACTGAGTTAACTTCTTCACCAAGGTTGATAAATTACATTTAAATATAACATAAATTTTCAATAAAATATATTCATTAAAATGAATGAGTATTTTTATTGGAAATGAATTCAGTACTTAATTAATAAATGTGCATGGCATCAAATAATAGATATTTCGGCCATTTCAAAAGTAGAAAATCTTGCAAGTAGAATATAATTAAAGGATAATGCAAATGAAGTTTATATAAAAGTCAATTTATAAAATGTAATGTAGTTGTATTGAATTATTACATGCCTCATCTTAATTATTAAATTAATTCTTGTGCATGCTCAGCGTAACATCAAATGAAATTAAATTGTTTATTTGCCTAATGAACTGATGTTTCCATAAAAAGACTGTTTTCCGTAGTTTCTTCACGAACACTGTCTTACGCGCAATTATTTTATAGTATTTCAGAGATTCAATTCAAGCAAATGTACGAAAGAACACAAATTCCGTACTACTCAGCGATTGCAAAAATATATAAGTCTGTAACAGTTTTCTTTATATTGATGCGGGCTAATTATTTAATAGGCTACAAAGGCATTTCATGTTGGTTTTACAATAAGTGAACATTTAAACATTTTATGTATAGTATTCCTATCAATTATTAATTACAATGAAATGGGGGTTTGGTTTATCTTGCGTTCAGCTCAACATGTACCATTTGTCTTAGCTTGCTTATATAAAAAGCTAACCTAACATATAACCAAAATAGTAAATAAAAATTTAAATTGCACCATGTTTTATTTAATTAGTTGCACTCAAGATATTTATCGCCATCCCAGATGTGCTGTCTTGATACTAGGTACGGCATATTTTATAGGAAAATATTTCAAATTTGTCTCTAACAGCGATGATTATTGCAATCGCCTTAGCGTTTCGAAATGGTTTTGCTTTTGTATTGCTAAAGTATGCGTATTTACGTTTCATATCTAGGGCGAATCTCTCCTAATTTTCTTGTGATTGCATTCATGATATTTTGTGATAAACATAGATGTGCTAGAAAATTATTTCAAATACAGAATAGGAGACACTATGATATGTTTATCAATTGGATTAGTGAGATAATGGTAGGAAATATTTCGTTTGTAATTCCATACGTGTTAAACTTTTTTATGGATACTTTTTTAGAGTTTATCCCGCTATTTAGCACACCTGATATATGAAACGGCTGAAGGCATTGATTTTGCATTTTGTTCGCTACAGCAAAGAGGAATAATATTAAATTTTACTCGCACATTTATTTTGAACTTGTCCAAATTTAATAAACTCAGCAATAAATTACCAAAGAAAATCTGTATCGGATTCAGATATAACATCATAAACAAAGCCCATACTGACATAATTATCACCAGTACCATCATAATCTGATGAAGAATATGCCACCGCACAAAAAAGTACAATGCTACACTGCATACAAACATTCTGGCGGTTACAATTTTGCAAAACTTTGATGGTCAATACTGTTGACAAGTAAACGTTTTATCAGGGCATACAAGCTGAAAGTCAAAATATCTGAAAGCAATAAATCGTTCCAGAGTTGACTTACCTGTTCACACACACACACATCCAAAATCAAATTACTGGAAAAGTAATTTAATCAAATTTAAAAAGCAAGTGCACTAATAACCAGAAAGGAAACAGACGGCATGTGAAAAAAAGAGTATAATTTTAATATTTGGTCAAACTTATTAAATTAATTGTCAAGGGTGCACCTACCTTACAATCCAGTACAATCGCTTGCACATTATTTAAGAACATCCTGGTCGCAGGAAATACTTCTATAAAATAGTTTTAAAAATTTTACCAGCAAAAACATATAAAAATTCTCCATAAATGAATTATCCCTGCTTTAAGCCAGTGCGCAATATTGGCACATTTTTATATTTCAAAACATTTCTTATAACTCCACAGTTGTAATAAATATTTTAGTAAACGTCCTTTCGAGAAACTTGTGAATTATTAAGGCTGTAAAGATGATTACATAAAGAAAATTATGTTAGTTTCCCAGAAGAAGCAATGAATTAAATAATTATTTCAAAAGACATAGTTTTGCGCGACTTAATAATTGTCAAATTTCCAGTGAGATGAGCATGCCGTTGAAAGATGTTTGGAAATGGTAGCAGAAATATTCGAGTATACAAAACGCTATCGAAAATAAGGCCGTTTCGCAATACGAGGACCATGTAGTTAAGCAACTCTTCCGGCAATTTTTTTCAGTTCCGATCAGAGGATGACATGGAAATACATTTAAATTCATATCATATGTCAAAATATATATAATATGCATATTTTCAATTAACGTTGATCGATTACCGCGATTTTTATTCCTACTTTGCGTTCTCCAGTTTTGCAACAACCGATGCCATCACTCGTTGACAAAGAAGTTGCAACTAGCAGTGAGTTTTTAATAATTTTTCAATTTTCACACACATTCATAAATATATAATCATAAAAGTAATAATAGTAATAATAATAATACAAGTAAAATTGTTCAGAAAAATAATTATTCGACAGAATGTTTACTATTTCATTAATTTCATCAACAATAATCTAATTATCAACATCATCATCGATATAAACAGCAGCATTATCGTAATCAGCTACATTAGCATCATCGACATCAACATCATTATCATCATTAAGGTCGTTATTATCTTTAATTAAATCGCCACAATCATGCCTTTTTAAAAAAACGAAAGCAAAATTCGCCAAACAACTATTTAGCCGAATTTCAAATGTTGTACGAACTTCATTATTTTACTTATTTAAGGATTGTGAATGATACATAAAGCATCCTTCGTTATGCATAATACGTTCTACATTTTTTGTTCTGAATTCCTTTTGTAATGCCGCCTAATTTCGAAGTTTCTTTAATAGATATACGTCAAGGAAGGCAGCGCGCTAGTATGACAGTTTTCGATCTCGAAGGAAACTATATGGGATGGTACGCGTTGTTAAAATCTTAAGGAATGCCATTTTATATTCATTTATAACTACGATAGTTTCATCAGCATATTTGAAATAAATATTGCTGTATTATTTATTAATTTGTTAAAGTTGGAACACTTCTAGAAAGAACATGTAAACATCAGCTGGTCGACATCCTAACAGACTTCCCATTCTTAAACACTGACGGTTGATTGTGAATCGAATGACTTAAGTGTGCATATTGAGTGCAATATTTTCATTACTCATAGTTATGGGGAATAATGTATTGTTACTGTTGTTGAACTTATAGAGAGAGTTTTTATCAACAGGGACACTTATCATCGGATAAAATCAATATTATCTCCTCAGCAGTACGCAATTTCATTTTATATGAATAATAAAGTACTGCGAACGCGACTGTCAATTTAATGTGTACTGGTGTTGGATTTATTTCATTTCTTCCCCTACTTTGTGCAGAATATGGTTAGTTTTGACATGATGAGTCTAAGTGGTAGCACATTTCACGTTCCTACTACATTTTGCAATTTCAGTATGCCGCATATTCTCGCCGCGTCTGTACGCAGTGGCTTTGCTTAGTTTAGACGACATATGTTGTTATCCGTTTCGATAGAATTCTCGTCGGCGGTTTTATAGTGAATTGCTTCACATGCATTTCTAGATCCGCACCAACTCCAGAGTAGTTTTCAATCTGTCTTTTTTTCTAAATTGCACGGTTTGAATTGTTGTTCGACATCAGAAATATTGCTTTGTGGATTAATATGAACAATGATATTCATGATAACACTGCCTTTACCTTTGTTCGGCGACAATATTTCGTTGATACCTCCTAAAATTTGTCTTTATGTGAAATTTCTCATGTAACATGGTCATATAGATTCTGCATTTTGGCCTTATTATTATCCTTGCCGTGTGTTTCTTACTGTTTGTTAATAACTAAATGCATTCGTATAGCATTACTAGGTAAAAACAAAAATAATTTAATCGACGAGTTTAATTTCGTTAGTTCAAATACTTACAAAAGGCCAGTTTATTTTTACACTAGTGATTTTATGGTTGACCAATTAAGAATACATTTTTATTGGACTGATTAGAATAAATTTAGCCTGCTAATCACACAATTTCAAATAGAAGGCCATTTTGGGGTGAACACTTTTATCATATAGTTACCAAAACATGGTCATTTTGCTTGATGTTAAACCAGCCTGTCCACGAGAAGATTGGATTATTGCCAAGACTGAAGATTCATTAAATGGCTTAATTTTAGTTTAGAAACCGTAATTGAGCTCGCAAGACGTGAAAGTACGCTATTTGTAAATACACGTCGACTCTTACAAGAATTGACTATTGAGATCACTCTTAGTTTAGCGTATTTCGTAAGCAATGCTTATAAATTGATTCATCAGAATTCAGCAACATATAGGAGGTACGGATTAATATGAATTTCATGTCGTAAAATGCTTCAGATTTAATGACATAAAACACTTGGTAACCGAGCGCACTATTTCGAATCATTCCAATAAAGACAATATAAATCTATCAAGTACTGCATAATACAATTTTGTCTAGAGTTAGTAGAATGGCTGAGTGAATATTTCCGCAGATTGCTTAAAATAAGCATTGTTAAGGTGCAAATTGTTCATTAAGATTATATTTATAATTATGCATGCATAGTACGGCGAATTACACAAAGGTTTGATATTGTCTATTTGTATTTCGCTACCTTCTCTATCATTAAACAATCTGAGCTGATTTAAAATGATTTCACTTCAAAAGCATAAACAATCATTTAGGAATTACCGCTTGTGAATCCCATGTGAAGATTTCAGATACAAATTTAAGTCTTAGCAGCAAATTTAAGGCTTCGAATATAAAATGATCCAAAATATACATATTATGCATAAATATTGCTAATTCTTTCAACTATTGTACTTTTATTTGGGCACAGCATCTCCAATTACTACCGGACGAAATACAATCACTGGTAAGATAAAATTTTCGCCGTAATTGAAATTCGTAACTAACGTTAATAAATACATACGTTTTTGGGGTACATATGTTAATGGGTTTATGCGTAATTTTATTAAATATTGAATTTTTCAAATTCACAATATTCTGCAAAACCAAACACTTACATGAGCATACTAAACAACTGGAATTGATAAGCGTATTCAACATCAATTATTAGGTAAATTTTGCGATGTTAGGAATGCGGTTGTAAACGCAACCACCATAGAACTGTAGGACAGTTTTCGTTGTTATGAGTAAAGTTGATTGTTTCATGTCTGTATTGGCCCTCGACTTCTAATTTGGAAATCATTTAAGAATTTTTTTGGGTGTAACACCAGACTTAACTGTGGCCTGTTGTAAATAAGACTTATCTTTTTTATTTTCACCATGAATTTAATCCAATTGGAACTTTCTTACAATTTTGGTCTGGTTGAAATACAATTTTAATCAAATGCTTTACATAATTTTAATTCGCACATATACATTTTCTGAATATAAATTAAAATAATTTTTAGACTCATTATCAAATGAATATAACACTCTGTCTCCCACAGCAGGAAATACAAATTAAGTCAAAAATCAACTATTGTTTTGCGTGTATATTTTTACTACTTTGAATTTTATCCTTTCTTAAATTTATAAAATTGCATTTATGTATAAATGTGATTTTATACGTAAATTTACGCTAATTTATGTGTACATTAAAAGGACATTTAGATCAAAGTTACCAGTCATCCAATAAATGAATAATATTTTTTATAGCATGACTGTCGCTATTTTACATTGTTCACATTTGCTGCATGATGTTTTTCTAAGATTGTTTTGAAAATGTTTTCACATAGCATTATGTGTAACACTTCGGAGATGGGAAAGAAAAATCAAAATTACTCAATTTAATTGGGCGGAAATAAAATTAATTCAAATGTAACATTAAACTTCACAGAGACTGCAAAATATCGCACAAGCGTTAATAACATGTATTAATGCCAGCCGGAAGAAACTTGGATATAACTATACTTCTGTTCTTTTTCACAACAGGATGTATTAAGCTTTGATGTCCGTTTAAAAAGAGCGTCAGAATATACACGAAACTTATTTTCTGACAATTTTGGTTAAAATTGTGATTTGTATTCAATGTTTTCCTTCGACTTCATAGTCCAGTACCCACGACTGACGAACAACATTCTTAAGGTCTTATTTTGTATCGTCAGTAATGAACAATCTCTTCATAGTTTAAACATTTCTGCGTGTGTAAAACATTTTCTCGCACTGCTTTTTCATTTGAACGACACAAAATCTATTTATCATTTTACACTTGTCTGTATGCGGATCGTAATATAAACATACAACCTTATCTTAAAACTAAGAATCCTTTGGACCGGCCGATTTGTTGCAAGAAACTGCTATTCTTACAGTTAGAATGCATTCATTTTTATGTCCTGAAGATAGAAAGTTTAGAAAAAATATTGGTTTATATTTTTACAAAATATTATTTATTTTCCTTGTGTGGCCATTCTCAATATTATTCCATTGTGTTAGTTCATATCTCGATGAGTTGTACATTTTATTTTAAACGATGTAAGACATCCTTAGCCTATTTTGATTTCTTCGATAAGATTGAGCTCAACAAAGCGACTCAACTATCGGATATCTCTTTATGCATATCAGGGAGAACCATTTAGTAGTGCTCCTACATTCCGCTATTGATCCAGTGAAATTAAAAGTATTTTATGATCTTTAAGCATGTAATTCAATAGATAGCATTGTCTCTTTGTTATTGAGAAATTGCTTACAATTAATTTTCATTTTCAAGCATAAGGACATAGTGGACGGAGGAAACATTTCAAATTAGTATAGCAAATTTGTCACCCGGACAATTAATTATGATTATAACGCAAATTTCAACCAACGCTTTTTGTTTGGTCTCTCAAATTTTACTTCAATTCATACAAATCTAAAATTATCTACGCAATTTATCCCGCAGTTTAATGTAGGAAATAGATAAAGCAGTTGGTAACACGGTTCAGACATTATTTAACATATAAACCCATTAATTATACTCAATAATTCACGAAACCAGTACAAGTAATGTGATATTGATTTTAGCATTAATTCAAAGTAGTCACCATAAATCAAATTCTTCGAACAATGCGGTAATTGCTGTATGAGCAGTCGTTTTTGTAATCTGTATCATTTCTTTGGTTTTCAGCACTAATTTTTTTATGTTTGCCAAATTTCGAATCTTTCGCTTTGCTTGTCTGGTCGACACTTCTGCCGGTGTTGCAAATAACTTTACGTATGAAACGGACATTCTAAAATTAGTCTTTTGTTTTGCTGACTAATTATATTCCTATAATAAATGCATTGTTGAAATCACGTCAACTTTGAAATTAAATTTTATGTTAGTTTGTCGATTGCTCTCGTAAGAATAAAAGGCGCTCGCAAAATCCAACTGTGGCAAATAATGTCATCATACAACATTTCTTCAAATTTTGATTTGAATATACGAATGGTGTTCGTATCTAAACGCCTTGGTGCATCTACAAATATTTGGTCATTGTGTTCAAAAGACGGTTGAGTTTATATATTTAATTATTAATAAGGCATAAATTTTGTGTCCACCTATATTGGATAGGCCATGCACACGAATATCGTCTGTGTTTATTATCGGTGTATCGTCCAGGCGAGACATAATTATGCGTAATTCTGCAGTTAAATTGTTCATTTGAGTAGTCAGTCGTTGAATCAACGTTTCTAACCCAGCAGAAGCCATTGTTGATTGTGGCACACATGCTTTATTTTTACTCAATGATATATAGAATTTAGCTTGCATTAAGTGCATCGATTTAAAAAAAACAAATTTACAAACATTAATTAATTTATGTTTTATCATTGGGCTGACTGCTTCATCCTTATACGGGCGCTTCTGCGAGGAATTTCTTTTGAAATAATGTCTGACCTAGATAAGAGCCTTTGTTTATTATTTGTCTTAAAGGTGGCTATTGCCACATCTTACTCCCACTCAGGAATCGGCCTTGACACTCTGCTTAAACGATCAAGTGCGACAGCTCGTGGTCAAACGGGCATGCCAACAAAAACTGTATTGTGCTCTACGTCCACCCTCTCCACGCGATACGGCCCATCATTAACAGCCTGCAGTGGCATGGACTCGACCTTCGCTACCATTACATAGTCGCCGACCTTTAGGCGAGTGCGTGTCGGTTGCCTTGCATAGCCTTGTCGCTGTGTGGCGCCAACATATTCAGTTATCTGTTTTATTCGCTCCTGAATATCCGCTATGGTGCAGCGCTTATGGGATCCTTGCATTAAAGGTTCACCTGACATCCATTTGTGTCCTCCATAAGTGGCTGTCCGGGAATGCTTTATGTCAAGGTCTTTGCGCCACTGATTAAATTCTTTCGACTCAAAATGTGCCCCTTTGTCGGTAACAATAATTTGTGGTGCACCAAATCGACTGAGCCGTCGCTCTTCTAAGCACGTTATAATTTCTGTTGTGATCTTCTTCAGTGGTACAAACTCGACCTATGGGGTAAACTTACCGACCATGGAAAACACATAGGACACCTCACCGCGAGTTACCGTCAGTGGACCTACGAGGTCGATATGCAGAAACGCGTTCCGTGCAGTGGCATTGAAAGCAATCGGAGTGACTTTTTCTCGTTTCTGTGGTTTACAACGTTGGCATGTAGTGCACTGTTGACAATAGCTACGAATTTCTTTGGACATGCCAGGCCAATACAATCGTGACTGCAATGTCTCAATGAGCCGCCCGGCGCCGGGATGTCCCAACGTTTCATGCCAAAAGGCCATTAATTCTGTTCTTATCGATTCTGGCACAAATCATTGCACTGTTTGCCCTTCTTTCCGCACCAACAGGCCCTTCTGTAGGCTCAACGTTTTACATGGTGCAGACACCACTGTGCCGTTTTTTAATTGATTGACTATTTCCTGACACGTGGCATCTTTTCCTTGTTCTTCAGAGACTTTTATAAGTGGCGAAACCCGCACAGCGGAAATTCTGCTGAGCGCATCGGCTGCCGCATTCTCGATTCCTGCTCTATGATGAATGGATACATCGTATTCTTCCAGCTCTTCAATGTCTCGGTGTACACGTTTCTTCTCAATACACTGTGATCTCCAATGCACTAGCGCTCTGTGGTCGGTAAAGACGTTTACGTGTCCTCCGATGATAAAATATCTAATATTGTCTTATTGACTATTTGTATTTCGCTACCTTCTCTATCAGTAAACAAGCTGAGCAGATTTAAAATGATTTCACATCAAATAGTATAAAAAAGCATTAACGAATTTCAAACACAAATTTAAGTCTTAGCAGCAAATTTAAGGCCTTGAATATAAAACACTCAAAATAAACGTATTATGCATAAATATTGCTAATGCTTTCAAATATTTTACTTCTATTTTGGCAAAGCATCTCAAATAACCACCGGACGAAATACAATCAGTGAAAGGTTAAAATTTATTCCGTAATTTTCATTCGTAAATAACATAAATAAATGGATAAATTAATAAGTTAACGGGTTTTTGCGTAATTTTAATTGAATATTGAATTTTCAAATTAGTAATATGATGCAAAACCACACCTCTTTCAAACCGATTTCAAAACCAATTCATAGGCAAAATTAGCGATGTTAGGAATGCGGTTGTAGACGCTACCACCATAGAACTATAGGACAATACTCGTTGTTATGAGCAAATTTCATTGCTTCATGTCTGTTGTGGTCCGCGACTTGTACTTTGAAAAGCATTTAAGTATGTTTTTGGTTTAAAAGCAGACTATACTATGGCCAGTTGTATATCAGACTAATATTTATTTAAGTACAACATTAATTTAATCTTATTGAATATTTCTCACAATTTTGGTCTGGTAGAGTTTCAATTTTAATAAAATACATGACACAATTTTAATATGCACATTTAAATTTATTGAATTTAAATTAAAATATCATAGGTATTCAGAATATAGATAAAATTATAAACTTTTATTTGTGCGAGTCATCTAATAATTTTCTTTCACACCTGACATGCCCCAGTCTTTAAGAAATTTTTTTAGACTGATTCTCAAATGAATATAACAATATGTCTCCCGAAGTAGGAAATAAAACTTAAACAAAATTCAACTCTGATGTTTTGAGTGAATATTTGTACTTCTTTGTATTTTAGGTATTCGTGAATGTATAGAATTTCATTCGTGGATAAATTTGAAATTCGTGTAAATTGACGCTATTTTGTGTGTACATTAAAAGATCAATTAGACTAACGTTACCATTAATCCTGTAGAGGCAGATATTTCCTCCGACAAAATTTGAAGTGACATTTATTGATAAATTCAAACCGCCGTGGCTGATCGAAAGGAATATCATTTTAAAATAAGTTATTCAATTATTTTCTAGATCATTCTTTGTTTAAATACTTTGCAGTATGTAAACGTTTGAATTGTGCGTAATTTCATATTTCGGTAATCTTTACCTGACTGACGTGACAATCTTTAGCAAGCTGCATTTGTTTTTCTCTACATTTTGGTTTAAAAATTATCGATCTTCACAATAAAACATGCTATCATTTTGTGTTATAAGGCGTACATATTGGGGACGTTCTGGAAAAGGTAATTTAATATTTGGGTTATTCGCGTCTTATTTCCTTCCAGATTATTTGATTCGGGTTTATTGCTACGTAAGAAATACACAGTCCGTTGTTTAATAAAAGGTTATCAAATATATACATAAATTCGATCAACTTGGAAGCTAATCTTAAGTTCGAGCACACCAATAAGTTAGTTTCAGATATCGCAGGCATCAACTTAATCAATATGAACGAGAATGCTAGCTTAGCAGACTCAAATAGGTGTTTTAAGGCTGAAACCGACATAGCATATATTGAGTTCTCATTAACTAATGGGGTTGGAGAATTTACAATCCAAAAAAATGAATAATATTCGTTAAAGCATGATTTTTGCCATTTTCCATTGTTCACATATGCTGTATGATTTTTTCTCTAAAATTCTGTTTTGAAATTTTATTTACGTAACGTTATGCTACAGCTTCGGAATTAGGAAAGATAAATCAAAATTACCCAATTTAGTTGGGCGGAAATAAATTTGTTTCAAATGTAACATTATACTTACAGAGACGGCAAATTATCACTTAAGCCTTAATAACATGTATTAATGCCAGCCAGAGGAAAGTTGGATAAAACTTCATTTCTGTTCTTTTCTCAAAATGATGTGTTAAGTTTAAACGACCGTTTAAAAAGAACGGCAGCATTTACAAAGAACTCATCTTCAGAAATTCTTGTTAAGATTATGATTTTTATTCAATGTTTTCCTTCAGCTACTCAGTCCTGTATCCACGACTGACGAACAAATTCTTAATGTCTTATCTTATATTTTATTGACAGTAATAAATAATTTTTTTATTTGTTAAACTTTTCTACAAGTGAGAAACATTTTCCTGCATTGTGTTTGTTATTTTTCATTTGAAGAGTTAACTACACAAAATCACTACATTCTAGTTATCATATTACACAGCGTGTCTGTATACGGATCGTAATATAAACTTACTACCTTACCTTAAAACTAAGAATCCTTTGGACGGCCGGTTTGCTGCAATAAACTATTATTCTTACGGTTATAATGCAGTGATTTATAATCCTGAAAATAGGAAGTTTAGAAAAAATATTGGTATACATTTTACACATGATTATTTATTTTACTTGTGTGGCCATTCTCAATACTATTTCATTGTGTTAGTTCACATCTCCATGAGTTGTATTTTTTATTTTAAACGATATAAGAAATCCTTTGCCAATTTTGATTTCTTTGGCAAGATTAAGCGAATCAACCATCGGATATCTCTTTCTGCATGTCGGGGAGAACCATTTGGTAGCGCTCCTACATTATATTATTGACTCAGTGAAATTAAAAGTATTTTATGATGTTTAAGCATGTAATTTAATAGATAATGTTGTACCTTTGTTATAGAGAAATTGTTTACAGCTAGTTTTCAATTTCAAGCCTAACAACATAATGGAAAGAGGAAACATTTCAAATTAGTATTACAAAGTAGCCACTCGGACAATTAATTATCATTAAAATGCAAATTTCCACCAACACTATTTTTATTGTCTCTTGATTTATCATTTAATTTACATAAAGCTAAACTGTCTATACAATTTTTCTCAAAGTTTAATGTGGGAGATATATAGCAGTTGCTAACACTGTTATGACCTTATTTGACATTTAAACGCATTAATTATGTTCAATTATGTACCAAACAAGTACATTTAATTTGATAATATGTTTATCACTGGTTAAATGTATTGAGAATGAAATAAAATATTCTAACTATTCGGTAATAACTCTATGGGCACTCGTTTACATTGTGTGAACCGAACAATGTATTCCGCATTGGTATTTAAGTATTATTCAGGTTAATAAGTTTCGATTAAATCCACTAAATTGTCTAATTTGCATGATGAAAGGATTTAACCGGGAAATACAACTTATGCTACAAGCAATGTTGAACAAAGTTCCACTGGATAAACTGCATTTGCTAATTCAGTCATTGCTTAGTTTATACCAGAACATATTGTTTAAATAGTAAAATATCTTGTCGTAAAATATTTAATTCAATAACCATTCCCTAGGTCATATCAGGTCTATCAATATTGAGTGATTATTAGTGTCTAGCTGGAACTTTAGTTCGACAGGGACACAAAAACGCATTACAAGTATGAAAGGATATACAGAAACGTCATTTAATTAATAAAGTTAAATTTTTTTGCAGATTCTTACATGGTTAGAGCACCTGACATCGTATGTAATTATTAAGCATAAACGTGGCAAAATCTGACAGTCTTTTGATAATGACGAAGATAATCTACGAGTTATAGCGAATGTTATCAAAAATATTCATTTTAATTTTATTTCATCAGCTTACAAGTTTTGGGTTCTTAGATGAGATATTTTACAAGGCATTTTTGTAATGTTACGCGCAAGTATTGTCAGTTAGGCTCTAGTTGAAGAAAAGACTAACCAAAAAATATGTTAACGTATATTTGAAAATTTCATGCATTATACGTCAAAGTAAGTATTGTGTCTAGTCTTTCAGATTTTAAAGGAAATATTTACCTTTAAGTTCTGCCTCTGTGGTACATTATAGATAGTATTTGACACGTCTCAAACAATACAGAAACATATCTAAATTTTCAAATGCCTTTACTATATTTTTCAATTCTTACTTTGTATTAACAACTAAATATTATTAACATACTTTCTCTAATACATTCAAATAAAGATCAGTTCACTAGACGGCATGTTGTCTGTTCCGTCGAGAATTACACGGGGTGACTAATTGGAGTTATTTTCTCGAGTGCGAAGCCACTTAGGCTTTGCTACAAAATTTTAATTAAGGAAATATCAGTATATAATCTTAATTTTTGGTAGCTTGAGTCTGTTTAGTCCCATCGAATAGCTTTCCACAAGGCGAGATATGAAAACCTGGGTTTAATGACCTTCAACCGCAAATTCTAGACAGCACATAATCGGTTCCCATTAACAACAAAGCCAGCAGGCTGGATATATGGTATTTGCTGTCTCAGGAAACTTTTAGCTAATAATGACAAATATAAGTTAAATACATTCAATTCAATATTACTTCCCTAGGTAGTACTGTGTGGGTTTTATAATAATTGATATACGATGGCTATTTCAATATTTTCCTCGAAGAAATGTTTTCATTCCGCTATTTCGCCGGAAGTTCGGATTCCGGCATGAGCTCAATAACATGATTTGTTTCCTCATAAAATTTTGACACCGTGTACAATATTGTCGAAAATTATTCAAAAATGACTCTGCTTTAGATACTGCAAACTTCAAAACAGCAGTATGCGCAATCAAATTTTGAAAATATTATGATATAATGTAATGCTGTTACCAATATACACAGAAGTTAAAATACATTTTACTCATACAAATTTTCGCTCGTGTTTTGGGTAGTGTGTTATGTAACATTTTAGTAAATAAGTCACGCGCATTGTATTATCGCGCATCTGTTAGGTAACCGCAATCAGGGTTTTCTTGAAATCATCTTTTGTCACGGAATATAATCTAGAAAATTCCTGTTTGAAATTATTATTAGATAATACGAACCTAGATAGAATTGATGCCCAGCAAGACCAAACGGTCATGATAGTTTAAAATTTAATCGGATTAATATGCATGTTTTGCATTCTTACTGGCTCATATGTTAGATTCGTATTTTATTTTATATTTTCAAGATAAATGTGTGAAAGTTGGACGCAACTATTCCCTGTCCACATCACTTGATCAGATATATATGGCGAAGATATTTAGCTCAACCTCATTTAATTATTAAAAAACAGTGTTTATGAATACATATATTATTATCTGCATTGCGTAGGATGGAGACAATGCATTTGAGGATAATTGGATCGGTTGTTATTCTGCTTGCCCTTTTACTGGTCTCACATAACAAAATACTGAATCGTTACCATTGTCTTCAAATCTATTTTCTTGATTTGAACTATATTACTGAAGATGTCTATAATATCCAATCAACTAAATTCCATTGATAATCAATTTTTTGTTAATCATATGCATGTTTAAGTGAAGGCAATAAGTGCAACCTAAAAAGTATGCTGGGACTAATGTGCACTGGAGACATGAACCAGATCAATGTATAACGTGTTTTTTGGCCAATAGCAGTTATAGGCAATCTACTTTTCCATCGTTTGCTTTGCTTCAAAGCTCTCAGATGGACGTGAATAAAGGCCAGACTGTTTCCAATTCTTATGGCCAGTGCTGGCGTTCTCAGATCAATGTGCACTTATTCTCCTGTTATTCACAAGCTAATAACAACATTGTAACGCTGAGGTCTAAAACTGCATTTTGTTATATTATATGCTGAACCAAAATCAAACTTCAATAAGATAACATAGGTAACACAAATTAGTTCAATTGTGACCAGAAGGATAAACCAAAGGCAGTATGAACGGAAAGTATAATCTCATGCACATTCGTTTCGTGCTTACTGGCGACTCATCAGTAGGAGCCGGTATTACGCCCTTTAAACACTTTATACTTTAATCAATCATGTTGGATAGTAGGACGGTACAATCTGCTGGACGAATGTGTAAACCTGCAATAGTGAAGCTAACATCATATAAAGTCTACGACAATGCGACTTCAACGCTCACTCACACTATATGATATATATACATGGTCTGTAAAGGATACTAACACTATGGCTATTGTGTTAGTAACCGATACCAACAGTATTGTACTGAAAAGGTACATGGCACTAACACTATGGTTTCCGAGTCGGAACATGGTACCAACATGATGGATATCAATTTATGCTATATTTCAGCGAAATTGAGAATTACAACAATTTATGAACACCTGTTACTTCAGTAAATCCATACACCCTGGTGTAATACCGGCTCCTACTGATGAGTCGCCAGTAAGCACGAAACTAATGTGCATGAGATTATACTTTTCGTTTTTGCTGCCTTTGGTTTATCCTTTCGGTCACAATTTAAATAATTTGTTACTAGGTTCGCAACACCTAATACATACATGCATATATACTAGTTCTCCGCAATAAGCAGTATTTAATAGTTAACACATGTCTGTTTGCAATTACTATGCAGCTTCAAACATAAATGTCTCGCTTTCCAAATAATGTTGCAGCTCTCCGCAATAAAGGCAGTTGCCTTTATGTCTGTTTTTATGATTGGTTTATTTTTGTTAAATTTACTTTACAATAGTACAATTCATTTTCATTTCTTAATTATGCTTGCATTTAATTTTTGGCTGATAGAATGTATTTTAAACATGTTATGTTATTTTATAAATTGTGTATAGAGATTAATTAAGATAAAAATATATTTGTGTCGATCTATTAACTGTGCCCATTTATGATAATAAAATTCTAAAATTATTAAATTTTAAATATATTAACAATATTTTTCTTTGTAAGTTTCCTTATTTAAAAATAAGAAAGTTTTCCACAGTTGCACAGTTAAAAAATGCATTATTATTTCAGTAATAAAAAAATAATAAACATGGATCATTCTGTTTTTAATTTCAGATACATGCAAAAATTGGGAATGTCTGCACGGCGGAACGTGCACTGTCACTGCTGGTAACAAACCATTTTGCTTGTGCTCCAATGGCTATTGTGGGGATCATTGTGAAATCCGTTAGTCATTAATATTTTCCTCCTTGTTACTATTTTTTTGCATTATGTGATTTATAATTTAAAAGAATAATATAAATAGGGAGAAAGGCTCAATTAATTTTGATCACTTTTCCTGTAGGGTTTGTTCTGTTATGCTGCAGTTTGGTATCGCAAACACTTTAATTAAACACAGTTTCTAGAATCGCCAATATAATTTTTGTTTCCTGTGTGCAAAAATTCTAACAATTGTACAAAATATTTTGATATATGCATCCAGTCAAATCTACATTTAAAAAAATTAGTGGCGAATTAGTTTTATTTTGGTTTATTTCCATTTCGACGTATTTGTTAAATAAATTCAATTAATGTTGAAAACGCAATTATTTGGTGGTATTACGTTTTTACTCTGATATTTTAGCACCGGTACCAATGGTAGTTGAACTCTCAATGGCACTGCAGGAAACATATACTCCGGATTTGAATAACCGAACTTCTCAAAAGTTCCAAGATTTGTCAAATAGAACATGTACAACGGTAAGTTAGAACATATCATCTTCTATTGATAATAAACTATATTTTATCAAAAATTGCGAATATACATAGAATTGATGTTAAAATAGTAGTAAATAACAGGTTTTTTTATTTCATTATTTATCATTAAAGTGTCAGCATTATTTAATATTGTAAAATTAAAAATCTCGTAATTATGGTATTGTAAAAATTAAAATAAAGTAGGATTTTATTCAATTGCCCATTTTCATAAAATATGTCAACATTAATTTAGAATTTTTTGAAAATTGTCACATTTCTGAAATTATATCCTCACATTTACCATAAAATATTGTAATATATGATGTGTTTAAACAATGATATCACAGGCTTAGTTTTCATAGAAATAATGGTTGAGATGTCAGATATGTGGCTCCCACATATTATATTATCCGACAAATTTTACGGTATGAGAACTCTAAATTTACTGCATTTTTCATCATACGCTTTAATCAAATTAAATAATCCTTGTTTGCAGGGTTGCGGACAGCTCTTCAGATCATAGTACCCTTTTGCATGTGCAAAAATAAAAAGAAATTTTAGCACATACAAAAAACGCGTCTTTCTCATTTTTCCCTCAATTATCTACAACTTAACATATCTTTATGTTTATAAAAAGATATTTTCATTTGTAGATGAAAAATAAGCAATTTTTGTATCTGATAAAATTTCTTTTTTATTTTTGCACATGGAAAGGCTACTAAGCATTTTGTTAAGGCTCGTATTTCCAAAGATTCTTCAGGTCAATTTATAATTACGAAACCAATTTTGTTCAACCATTTTCGGGAACTATTGCCATTTGGAAAAATACGCGATTTCAAATTCCAAAGTAATCAACTGAACTTAAAAGGCCATCTGTCCAACACGAATAAAACCATTAATATTATTTATATTATGAAATTCGGATATGACTTTCTTTTCCAAGTAATCTAATATAATTAAAATGCGGTTTTTGTCTATTTCAATGTTGCCAACATTAGTTTAACATCATTGTAACTGTTTTGCAAGGCCAAAAGTTTCTTCATATCTCTTTCATGAATGATTTTATAACACCTTTGCCTGAAATTCAGCTAGTTCAATCGGTAAAGGATGGAGATCCGGATTTCAACACACTTAAAATAGATTGTAATGTGACTGGATTTAGACAGGGCTCCGTCATAAGCAGTGCAGAACTAGCTTTTGAACCATCAAATTCATCTTCGAGCAGCATCGATTCTTCTATCGACCTAATGAAAGTCAATGCGTCATCATTTTCAGAAAAGTTATTAAAGGCTGCGTCTAATGGATCCGCGTCATCGAGCCTACTTAATTTTACTGGAGCTGAAGTTAAAGGTCAGCCTAGATTTTTATTTTTAAATGAAATGTACATATACACTACCAGTGACGTATACCCATTATAATTATTTATAAAAATCCGCATTGGGTTTTCATTCCGAATAATAAAATGTTTTTTGTTTAATCTTTTCCCACATTACAAATGGAAATTCTCCTCAAAATTAGTGTCTTTTAATTATCGTGTTTCCTATGTCAACTTCCTACTTATTTATTTCCACTTTCTTAACCCTACATTCTCATATAATACAGTTATCTATGACTTATAGTAAACGAGTAAAATGTGTAATACGCCAAAGCGTTAATTTTGTGCTAGTCCATTCTCGCAGCTGAAAAGCAATTAAAACTTGTTCAGGAACTTTATTCAGATTAAATAAATATATTCATGCTATTGCACGTGCGTTTCTCATAAGCTGTAGAAAATATGAATGGCATGTGCTGTTATTTTAAGTAAAAATTTATCTTGCTTAACCAGTGTTGTTTATTTTTATTTATCTACACAGTTAGCCCGATGTTTCACGGCATGAATATGGTGGAAATGCATATTTATGTATGGTGCATATGTGTTTTAACTTAATGTTATCGCTACAAATTTCCACTAGTATGTGACATTTATATAAAAAAGGTTGGACAAATCTCACCTTATGTAATCAGTCATATGATGCAGAATAACTTGGCTGTAAAAATATTTTTCGTAGATTTTGTCGGACTTATAAATGTTTTACAAAAACACAACCATTGGTGACACCGAGTAATGATGACAATTGTTTCTTAATATATATTTGAAATTCTAAGAGTTATAGCTCCACTTTTCAGAATGTAATTCAATCCTGTTAGTCTAGTGTATCAGGATATTTACATGTACGATAGGCATTACAATTCATCTCTGTGCTGTTTACTCTTATTTTCAAATTTTAAAGCGTATAAAGCTTCTTACACGTGTGTCGTAGACATTCAATATGTCTTAGCACTATTCCGCCGTTATGCTTATCGTTTAATATATGTGTGGTTCTAGTAATATTTTGTTGGACGCGTAGGCTATTCCATAATCCATATTGTCTATGAAAACTGTCTATCTGGTAATTTGACCAAATTAATTCACCTTCATTAATTCAAACTAAATATTTCATAATGTTGAAGCTTGTGCGGCAAATGAACGGCTTATTTACACCAAAACGCCTGGAAATCTAAATTTTTTGGTGTTATTTTTTATATCAAGTACGGCGAAGACCTCGTTTTGAGTAATGCGTATTATCATGTTTTTCAGAAAAGGAACAGCTAGAGTTCCACCATCGTGTCTACATTCCTTGTTCGAAAATCCGAACTTGACAATAACGAATATTCCTTCGGTGTCACATGTTATGGTTTTTTGTAATAAAGACGTATATTGCTTGACTTAGTGAATTAAAAATATTTTATGATGTTTAAGTATGTAATTTAATA
>JAQBSW010006536.1:0-47798 GCA_029291075.1 Eudiplozoon nipponicum | reverse complement strand
TATATATATATGTATATATATATGAATACAGAAACAAAACAATATTATAATGACCACCAAGAGGTAGAGTTAACAAGTATATTAGGCCAGCGCACCCAGCTCAGTCCGAACAGACATTACCTAATGCATAATATCAACCAAATTAGTATAAAAAACAGCCAGAAAGACATAAAAACTTATCAGAAGCAGATGTACCGCGAAACAAAAATATAGTACTGGCTTGAAAACCATTTGAAGCAGTTAAAATGACACACCACGCACACACAGTCTGGAAACATAGTGCCAAATTAAACAAAAACACGAGCTACAGACACGCACGTCTCTCCACCCACTCACCTCCCAACACCAAAAAAGGTAAATTATTGGCTCAGCTAAGGAATCGGCTCTTGCAAAACACAATCAAAATGTCATACAACGCAACAAAAAACAACATCAACATGTGCGCGAATGAGTGCTTGTTTCTCAACTGTGATGTAATTTAACCCATCTCCGAAACTGTAGCGTTAATACACTTTACAAAGAATGTGTACATGAGGTCAGGTCTTGCATTCACGCCCAATTTGGCATATCCGTTTGGTCCTATTTGAACCAATTTGTTACAAGGTACACAACAACCTATATATCATAAAATCAAGATTTGATTAAAATAACCAAACCGCATTTAAGACGAACCATTCGCATTTTGTACATGAATAAAACAACCGTAACAAATATTCATTTATTTGTAAAACCAGATTTATAGAACTTGAGAGCCAAAGTCGATTGTATTTAAATTACAGAAAATTATTTTTGATAAATATCCACAAATAGATTCTAGTGCAAATAATTAATGCGTGCGTTTGCTCTGACTAAAGGATAGTTAGTTAATTAGAAGAAAAGCACACACATTACGTAGATAAAATTAAATTTATTTGTAAATCTTTTTATTTAAATCTTCGTAAGGTAATTTGCAGAAACGTAAAACCCCCGTTGACTATACGAGGTTGCCCCAGTGAAAGAATGACAGTTTGTTTAGATAGTATTGTATGCGTCACATATTTGTATGGCTTGAGAGTTATTAAATTTGGCTGATTACGTTAATTGTTTTCCAATTATGCGTCTAGTGATTCGTTTAGTGTGAGTTGGTTGTCTGTCCACGCTCAGTGTTTCTAGTGCAGATGCTATTCTTCAAAAAACTATCTGTTCGCGCGAAACGATGTTGCACAATTACCTGAACTTCGTTATACTGAATAAGTTAACTTTGTTAGATACTATTTTTGGCGGCGAACTAATATATATGCACTTGTGTATTAAGAGTTGTGGACCTAGTAACAAATTAGTTCAGTTGTGACTAGAAGGATAAACTAAAGACAGCATGATTAGAAGGCTTACTCACGTGCACATTCGTTTCGTGCTTACTGTCGTCTTCACTGTACATGCTCATCAACTTTATATTCAGAAATTTCTATCCGAGTATCTTTCACAACGGTCCGCTTATCACGCCAGATATAGATAGGTAATCAAATAGGTGACGAATTTTGTTAAAACAGATTTATTTATAATACTGAATAGTCAAAATTATTATTATTACTCATATTTCACTAGATAGGCGAGCTTTGAAAGTGCGCATGTGAGCCTTTTTATTATCATATATATATAGAGTGTAAGTATAGGTATATATATATATATATATATATATATATATATATATATATATATATATATATATATATATATATATATATAACCATATACAAGCACATCAAACATTATATTTTCAGCGCAAACTGAAGATAGTGTGGAAAAGGCGATTCATCAAGTAGACGGCTTGTTATGCGATGCCAATTAAAATGAAACTGGTCTACTGGATGAATTTTCTTTTTTCCACTATATAATACTTAGTTTATTCTGATAAATGTATGTACATAATGGAACAGATGTTTACATCAAAATCACAACCTCGATTATGGTCATTTTTATCACCGCCTGTGCAACTAATGTCCGTTTAATTATATAAATGCTCATTTCAATACCACTTCCCCATGTAGTGTGGTGTCTGTTCAGTAATGACAGATTGGGGATGGTTAGTTGGAACTTTGGGTCTAAATGGATGCCATATAAGCTCCAGCTAAAGGAAAAGTAGACTAACCAAGTTACATTAGTTAGTATATAACAGGAAATTGTGTGCAGTGTAGTGTGCGGCAGGATGGCTCAGTGGTTAGAGCACCAGGTTCCGAAGCAGACATGCCCAGGTTCGAATCCTGTCCGCGGCAAATTCTGGCCAGTACTTGATGAGTTCCCAATAAGGACGAAACCGGTCTACTGGATGAATTGCCTTTTCTACACTATACAATTCTTAGTTTATACTGACATATGTAAGTAATTAATGGGTCAGGTGTTTATATCAAGACCGCAACCTTGATTATAATAATTGTTATCACCACCCGCGCAACCAACGTTCGTTTAATTATATAAATTTCCATTTCAATACCACTTCCCTATGTAGTGTGGTGACTGTTCAGTAATGATAGATTGAGGATGGTTAGTTGGAACTTTACGTCTAAAGGGATGCCATATTAGCTCCTCCTAAAGGAAAGACTAACCGAGTTACATTAGTTAGTATATAACTGAAAATTATGTGTAGTGCGCGACAGGGTGACTCAGTAGCTCCGATGTGCCCAGGTTCGAGCCCCGTTCGCGGCAAATTCTGGGCAGCGCTTGATTAGTTCCTAATAAGAGCGAAGCAGGTCTACTGGACGAATTTTGCAACTGCGCAACTGTTCAGGAAATATAGTGGACGAATTGCCTTTTACACTCTATACAATACTTAGTTTATACTGACAAATGTATGTACTTAATAGGCCAGGTGTTTATATCAAGATTGCAACTTTGAATAAGCGTAATTGTTATCAACGCCCGTAAAACCAATATTTGTTTAAGTTGAATTCTGGTCACTTAATATCAACAACTTCATGTAAGCGTCAGACTAACTTTTTATATTCTTACCTTGTGTTTGGTGTAATTAAGGTTCACAACAATGGTTAAAGAAGGGGAAATTAATATAAACACGCCAGTAATCACATCATGCCAATGAAATGATGAAAATCTATTAAAACGAATACACTTTATCAAGACATGCGTAAATAAGTAAAGATGGACAAGAACAGAAATAAAATTTCCTATAAAACTAAGAATCATAGTACTATTGTCAGGAAAGATGATATTTAACATAAAGTTCATTTATAAGTGGTACTCTTTATAAGGAGCCAAAATAACAAGACATCATAAGATCAATGTACATTTTAAAAAAATCGGGAAGGATGCTACTGCGAATAGTTCTACAATTGATTAATAAATAGAACATTTATAAAGCTCCATTCAAACTAATCTAAATCAAACTTACTTCATCGTTTTGTAGATCCAGTTTCCGATTCAGATTCGTGAAAATTTCTTCTTCCTTTATTGGTTAGTGCGGTGTATTCAATGCTAACGGGTACCCTCTCCAGTTAACAGAAGCAACGAGTCTTGATACATTAAGTTGCCTTAATGCTATTACAAAATAGGTTAAATCTGTTAGAACTAAGGAGGAAAGTAGGAGCTTCAGCTTCATATTTTGAAATGCCGCGTTTTGTGTACACAGGTCGTAGCTTTGAACTAGCAGTTTACAAAGATCCGATTGATTATAATTTCCACGTATATGTTTTGTCTTCTATCGCACTGAGTGTGTATTCGTCTCTTTCTTCCGACAGCCTCAACAACGTTCATACTAAGCACTGGAAATGCGGTTCTACACCATCTCAGTTTACTGATTACGTTTCGATGCATTCTATCCAGCACCATCATCAGGCCACAATACACAGCACAATACTCACAACAGTAGATTTTAGCAAATGTGGTAACCTCGTTCCGAAACCGCTCTATTTATATTTTACTTTGTTGACTCACCAATGGTTTTAAACACAGAATTCGTCACAGTATCTAAACTCAATATATGCATTTGCCAAGCGCACACGAAAACCCTCACTCAACAACTAAATTCCATATATATATATATATATATATATATATATATATATCCCCATCTATCTGCAATTATTAATCAATCCTTACCTCAGTATAATTGCAGCTATCTCGAATTCCCGGTATATATAATCTTATCTCGTGTGCAGAATGTAGTAAGGAAGAAAGAAAGTATCGATCTCTTATGGTATAGCTGTACTGTTACGATGTCATGGTAATCAAAGTTAAAAATTTAAAACAGATAAAAGGAAAAAGTTGAATGTCAAATACTGTATACTATTTTAAGCAGGAAACTCTAATGTATGCAATTGTGTATGAGGTATTGCGAACCTAGTAACAAATAAGTTCAAATATGACAGCAATTTACCTAGATGGAAAGAGAGTGAATGTCAGAGCGACGCATAGTTCAAGATTAAAGAGAGAAAGGAAAAGAAAGTATGGCAAAGTTAATGGTCTTCAAAACTAATAATAAGCACGCTGCAAAGTTAAACACTTCATAGAAATAATTACATATGAATATATGTCCATCTAGCTATATATATATATATAGAGAGAGAGAGTATATATATATATATATATATATATATATATATATATATATATATATATATATATATATATATATATATATATATATATACTACGGTAGTTTCGCTAACTTTTAACATTCTCGGACCTGTTGCGCGGATAAGTTGGTACAAACAGCGACTATTACCTGACGCGAAAGCTACTTCCATTTCTTCAGCCTTTCTGTGCCAAAAGTTTTCGAGATCGCCTTTTAGACTGCGCCTAAGTTGGCGTCTTATATTGCGACGGGTATTATTATGAGTCGAGCCAGGTGGAATTTGGCGCCTTATTTCGAGTATCCCCATAGATTTTACAGAGAGCCAGTGATTATTTCTATGGGGGCCTGCTATGCCACATATAGTAGTACCTGCATTGTGCATAGTGGAACTTATCTTGGACCAAATGATATTCGGATTTTCGCTATTCAACCAGTTAGATTAGCCTTTAGAATATTTTCATAGTTTTGTCGGAAGGACGGTTGTTCGAGTTTGCCTACATCAATTTGGGAATTATTCTTAATTATTTTCCAGAAAAATTTTAGGAATAATCCCCAAATTTATGTAGACAAACTCAAGAATGCCTATTTTCATTCTAAATGGGTAATTTGATAAGAAATTAAGAAGTCCTGAATAAGTCTCTTTCTAAAAATATCTCTTTTCCATCTGGAACCATTCCGTTTTATTTTCACATCCAAAAAGGGTAATTCATCATTATTCTCATTTTCCAATGTAAACTTTAATTCACCTAATTGGTTGGCTAACTAGAGAAATTTATTTAACTCATTATCACCATGATTCCAAGTTATAAACATATCATACAGGAATCTCACATAAATGTTTGGCTTGAGAGGACATTTTAACTACAGATTTTCATCAAAATAGTGCATAAAAATATTAGCAACCGGAACTGATAGTAGTTGCCCCACAGGGACACCTTTAACTTGCTTATAAAATTCATTTCTGAACATAATGTAGGTGGACATACAAATATTTAGGATTTCCATAATACCACTTAACGTCATTTTACTACCTTCTATTATCTATGGGAACTCTGTTACACAACGCTTCACACGTTCTAATGCTGCTTGTACCGGGACATTAATATACATCGATATAACAGCCACGCTAGCCATTATATCACTCTCCCTTAAATTGTATCTACTAATAATGTTAATAAAACGATATTTGATCTTTAAAGTATAATCTAAAAACTAATTAGATTGCCTAATTCTATATATAACAGTTAAATACTGTTTGTTGCGAAGACCTAATATATATGCAAGTATGTATTAGGTGTTGCGACCAGAAGGTTAAGCCAAAGGCAGCATGAACGGAAAGTACAATCTCATGCACATTCGTTTCGTTGTAATTCTCACTTTCCGTGAACTTTAGCATAAATTGATATCCATCAGATTGGTATCATGTAGCGACTCGGAAACCATTGTGTAAGTACCATGTATCTTTTCGGTACAATAATGTTGGTATCGGTTACTAACACAAAAGCCATAGTGTTAGTATCCTTTAGACACTCGGTATATATATTATATAGTTTGAGTTACCGTTGGATTCGCATTTTCGTACACTATATGGTGTTAGCTTCACTATTGCAGGTTTACTCATTCGTCTATGAGATTGTACCGTCCTATTATCCCACATTCTTGACCAAAATATATAGTGGTTAAAGGGCGTAATACCGGCTCCTACTGATGAGTCGCCAGTAAGCACGAAACGAATATGCATGAAATTATACTTCCCGTTCATGCTGCCTTCGGTTTATCCTTCTGATCACAACTGAACTAATTTGTTACTAGGTCCGCAACACCTAATACATACTTGCATATTTATTAGATCTTCGCAAAATCAGTATTGAACTGTAATATATTGAATTGAATGATGTCATGCTTACCGCGAAATGTGATAACTGATATCGTTCAATGCCAGAGTGTGTGGATTTACTGGAGTAACAGGTGTTCAGAAATTGTGAACTTTAGCATAAACTGATATCCATCAGGTTGGTATCATGTACCAACTCGGAAACCATAGTGTTATTACCATGTGCCTTTTCGGTACAATAATGTTGGTATCGGTTACTAACACAATATCCATAGTTCAGTTGTGACCAGAAGGATAAACCAAAGGCAGCATAAACGGAAAGTATAATCTCATGCACATTCGTTTCGTGCTTACTGGCATTCATCAGTAGAAGCCGGTATTACCATACTTAGCTCCTATAAATTTGGTAGAAGAAGTGTGGAATGGGACGGTACAATCCCTAGACAGATGTGGCAAACCTGTAATAGGTAAAGAGCTAACGCAAATCTGAAGTCAAACAATACGGCTTACAATGCTACCTCACACTATATAATATATATACCGAGTCTATGGGATACTAACACTATAGCTATTGTATTTAGTAACTGATTCACCTTTTTGAAATCGATTGAATTTTGGATAACACTATGGTTCCGAGGTCAGTGATAATTACCAACCTGATGGATATAGCTTTATGCTAGTCGCCAGTAGCACAGAGCAGATGTGCATGAGGATTATACTTTCGTTCTTTTGCCTTTGGTTTATCCTTCTGGTCTCAGCTGAACTAATTTGTTACTAGGTTCCTAAGAGCCTAAGTAATACATCCATATATATAATGGATTCTTCGCAACAAACGGTATTTAACTGTAATATCCATGAGTATTTGGTATCCTTGCGGTATATATATTTATATAGTGTGGAGTTAGCGTTGAAGTCGCATTGTAGTACACTATATGGTGTTGGCTTCACTGCACCTGGAAGATTTACGCATTCGTCTAGGAGATGGTACCAGTCCTATTATTCCACATTCTTTGACAAAATATATAGTGGTTAAGGGCGTTAATACCGGCTCCTACTGATGAGTCGTCAGCTCAGCACTGAAACGAGTACTGCATGAGATTATACTTTCCGTTCATGCTGCCTTTGGTTTATCCTTCTGGTCACAATTGAACTAATTTGAAACTAGGTTCGCAACACCTAATACATACTTGCCTTATTCTGTTGCATAGAAATTTAGATAATCTATAAGTTGTTGGTTTTTGCAAATTAACGGTTAATCTAAGGGGATTCCCCTGTTTATGAATATTCACTAGACGATAAACTCTCGGAGGGACTGTGTCACGTTGTATTAAAGAATTCCCAAGTTCTAATTCATCCGACTCAATCATTGAATTGATTATAGTCTTTGCAACTTTTCGAATACGCACCCAGCCCGATCGAAGACAAAACAGATTCGTACGCGGAAATTGTGAACAATCGAATCTTTGTAAAACTGCTAGTGCATAGCTTGCGGTCTCTCTGTGCTTCGCGGCACAGCCGTTTGTTGTAAATTTTTTCCTATCTAATTTTTTTGATATTCGTCTTGTTGCTCATGTTACATTCTGTAAAGTCTATACAGATAGGATTTGTCTAACACGTTAAGGTACGATGATTTTTTTAATCTTTTATCGAGTGATCTTTCAGGTTAAACGAACATTGGTTGCACGGGTGGTGATAACAATTATTATAATCAAGGTTGCGGTCTTGATATAAACACCTGACCCATTAATTACTTACATATGTCGGTATAAACTAAGAATTGTATAGTGTAGAAAAGGCAATTCATCCAGTAGACCGGTTTCGTCCTTATTCGGAACTCATCAAGTACTGGCCAGAATTTGCCGCGGACAGGATACGAACCTGGGCACGTCTGCTTCGGAATCTGGTGCTCTAACCACTGAGCTATCCTGCCGCACACTACACTACACACAATTTTCAGTTATATACTAACTAATGTAACTTGGTTAGACAATTTTTCCTTTAGGTGGAGCTCATATGGCATCCATTTAGACCCAAAGTTCCAACTAACCATGCCCAATCTATCATTACTGAACAGACACCACATTACATGGGGAAATGGTATTGAAATGAACATTTTATATAATTAAACGGACATTGGTTGCGCGGGTGGTGATAACAATTATTATAATCAAGGTTGCGGTCTTGATATAAACACCTGACCCATTAATTACTTACATATGTCAGCTCAGTGGTTAGAGCACCAGATTCCGAAGCAGACGTACCCAGGTTCGTATCCCGTCCGCGGCAAATTCTGGCCAGTACTTGATGAGTTCCCAATAAGGACGAAACCGGTCTACTGGATGAATTGCCTTTTCTAGGCTATAAAATTCTTAGTTTATACTGACATATGTAAGTAATTAATGGGTCAGGTGTTTATATCAAGACCACAACCTTGATTATAATGGTGGTATCACCACCACTTTTGTAATGTTCAGTAATGACAGATTGGGCATGGTTAGTTGGAACTTTGGGTCTAAATGGATGCCATATGAGCTCCATCTAAAAGAAAAATTGACTAATCAAGTTACATTAGTTAGTATATAACTGGAAATTGTGTGTAGTGTAGTGTGCGGCAGGATAGCTCAGTGGTTAGAGCACCAGATTCCGAAGCAGACGTACCCAGGTTCGTATCCTGTCCGCGGCAAATTCTGGCCAGTACTTGATGAGTTCCCAATAAGGACGAAACCGGTCTACTGGATGAATTTCCTTCTCTACACTGTACAATTCTTAGTTTATACTGACATATGTAAGTAATTAATGAGTCAGGTGTTTATACTGGATGAATTGCCTTTTCTACACTATATAATTCTTAGTTTATACTGACATATGTAAGTAATTAATGGGTCAGGTGTCAAGACCGCAACCTTGATTATAATAATTGATCTTTCAGGTTGATATAAAGTATCCTAATTTTTTATGACTTCGCTTTGTGAATAATAGAGAGGATAGTAGACTTCATTTGGTGCCCTGTTTGTATTTTATTGCTTATTTAGTACATGGTGCTAAACCTTTGGATCAACATCTCGGTTAGGTGTTGATGGATGCCATTTGATAGATGCTTCTTAGTTCCTCCGATTTATGTGCTGCCACATATGCATTAAAATTAGTATGTAATAAAATATTTAGAAAAAAGGATGCAGTTGCGTTCAAAATATAGCGTTTATGAGGTTACACTCGTATGATTTTAGTACGCTACTGTTATAATGCCCATAGGGTGCCAATTAGCTTGGATTTTCAATGTGTCGATCTCATCAAGCTGCAGTTGTTTTCTCGAAGCAGTTGAATGCCCAGAAAAGAATAAATTAAACGCAAAAATATTCAAAACAAAAGTAGTTAACACAAAAGAACAATAAAAGTAAAGCATCAAGGCGAATCAAGTTCCCTCAAAGAGATACGTAGATTAACCTCGAACTGTTAAAACTGATATAAAGATACTATTTGGCACTCCAGACTGAGGATCTTTAATTTCTATTCTAACACTTCATGCTTATAATTCAGCCATGAGAAAAACAATAAGTGACTATTCAAAGTTCAGACAGAATGACAATTCAGTCAACATGGATTAAAAATCAATGGCAGCCTCAGAAAGAGGAAAAACACGTCGCAACATCGATGGTAGATTCTAGAGAATAATAAAAACTCCTGTAGTAAATTCGTAACACAAAACCGAATGACAAATATCCTTTGAAAGATTGTTGAATCTCCGCGATTTTCGTTCGCGGGTTGTCGCTTTGCACCATCAGTTTCGCAAAGATCCGATTGATCCTCATTTCCAAGTACGCATCTATTTTTTCCAATGGTTTGTATGAACAGTGTTGAAGCCTTCGGAAGAAAGGGACGAATACGCACCCAGCCTGATCGAAGACAAAACAGAGGTTAATCGGAACTTTGCGAAACTGATGGGGAAATGCGACAACTCGCGAACGCATATTGTGGAGAACCAACGAAAGCGAATGACAAAAATCCCATAAGGTTGCACGGGAGGCCGAAATTTCACAAGATTAAAATAAGTTGCAGAATCCCGCTGTTGTGTTCGATAATGGCAAAGTTGATCACTCCACAGCGTCTACGTACTATTAATTAAGTAAAATTTTGCCACTTATTTTAAGAATTGTTAGCACGTACACTTCTTTGAATTAAAAGAAAAATTAAGTAGCAAGAACGTCGCCAATGAAACAATGGTTTCACTGGATGTAACATCGCCGTGTACAAACATTGCAGAATATATTTGAACAAAGTACGCCAGTTAGAAGATATCTAGGATATCTATTGTTTTATTCAAAAAGCTGTAGATCTTGGAAACAGCTAAGACTACTCAGAGACCAAGTTCACACATGCGGAAGCGAAAGGAAAGATTTTTCCACTTATTAAAATTCATCTGCATCAACAAAACGATGGCAGATTTGCAAGACCGATACATCAGAAATTAACGTTCACAGGACAATAAATTCATTACAACACGGCGTCTTAAAATCTTACAAGAGGAACCAGGTAAATAAATTACATAACCTAGTCAGGAAGATCGAGAAAATGTGGTTGAAAAAGTGTTTGAAGATCTGGAAAATGCATAGCTATCTTGATGAATTCATTAATTTTGGCACAAAATCTCGTCCGTTTCGCGTCACAAAAGACAATAATATAAAAGCTTATCTGAATCTACCTTTCCGAGTTCTTTCAGAACCAATAATGAAAAAAAGTAAACCGCATCACAAAGAAAAACATTTCAAATTGCCTATCGCTTGCTGTGCGAGACAAGGTGTTTACAGCTACTGCCTTCATGTTTACTCCAGATATTTCGGCTTCCTGTTTCGGAAGCCTTTTTCAGAGGCAAGCTCATCTCAGAAACAATTTTACAATAAGGTCAAGTGGTAAAGTTATTCTAAACTGCTTCATTTGTACTTATATTTGAAGATCTCTTAAGCACACACACACACACATACACACACACAGTCATGGCGTACGTTAATATAGTGAATCGTATTTAAGTATTATTAGATCACCGTAATTCCACTTTAATGAATGTACACATGTATACGCATTAGCACATACATGCATGACACACACTTTTCTAGTAAGAGGACAGCTATGCAGTTTAAACTAACTTTACCACTTAATAATTTTCAAATTATTTGTAGGACGAGCATGCTATTTAAAAAGGCTTCCGAAACAGGAAAGTGAAATATCCGGAATAACAAGACAGTGGATTAAAACACCTTGTTGCATACAACAAGACTTGAAGGCAAATTTTAAAATTAAGCACAGACACACTTTGTTCTGGCTTCCAAGTTATTGTATCCAGATATTTCTTCATTTTAGATTTTTCGAAGTATCGTTCAGAGTTCCTTCTTCAATCAACGGCGCATCTCACATTATAAACGCAAAACCCAATAAACCAAGTATTAAATTTAATTTAAATCGCTCAATTTATACTTACAACTGAGTAATCCCATAATAGCTATTCGACATTTCACTATAAAGACGCCTGTCGCTTACGTGTTTCTATATCTACTGAGTATTAAGTTAAATATAAGTAAATACCCGATTGCATCCATCCGAGTGACTAAAGGTTAATTTATACTTTGCGCACGTTAAACTAACTGTTTGATTTTACCATGCTAAATAGCACAATTGAGGGAGACACCGACGGTTAGAGAGGGAAGAAAATTAATACCAATACACCCATATTAAAGTTATGCAACGATAAATGATTTGAGAATTAGTAAAATTAAAAGCTTAAATACAATATAACGTTAGAATAATTGAAGATTAAAAAAACGTAGTAAAATTACATAGCGAAAAAATTAATACTGCAGAGAAAGACGAGAATTAAGATAAAACCCCATTAATAAGTCATTAAGGACTATGAGTTAATAGGTACAACAAGATAATAATAATAATAACGACAAATAGATGAAAATGTAAAGGCTGGTACTATAATGAATTCATTAAAAATTATTAAATTTAAAAGACCACATATAAGAGAAGCTTGATACAATAGTCTTAGTCCGCCTTTGGAGCTAGTACCCGATTCAGATTCGTGCAATTGTCGCCTACTACCATTTGTTAATGGTATGTTCCAGGTGAAACATAGCGTTATTCCCTCCCTGTTTTAATTATAATCCCATTTCTTGTCATAATTTCAATATACTGTCTCATCAATCTCGTAATTGTATTACGATAACATATCGCAATGCATCCAAAATCATCCGAGTTAATGTATTCTAATGTATCTACGATTTTAATTTTAATATATATATATATATAAAACCTCTATTCAAAGATTTAAATGTGCGCGATAGCATCATGCTACTATTGGCTATAAGTAGCCAGTTATTATACAATTAGCATTACATGTGTTTAAAATCTAATATCAAATTGCAATGTGACGACATGGTGAGACAACTTACACGTTAGGCTATCAGTGACCAAAACGAAATAATCAATCTTGAGTAATATTTCAGACAAAAGCCGCATGAATCAAGCGGAAATATTATGAAATCTTTATTTTGCGTACACTGCTTACTCCTACTATGGCCTCTTGATATTAATACTTAACGGAATTTCTTTGAAGCTCATTTTTATTTCGTACGTTCCTGTATTTCTATACATATATTCAGGTATCACATTAAGACGATTTTAATTATATTTATTGCAATTATTGCTGATCAGATTCTTGTTAATGATAATTCAATTTGATAATTATATATATATATATATATATATATATATGTGTGTGTGTGTGTGTGTATAAGCAACTTCATATGTTAAATGTATACACCTAGTTATAAATTGAAAGTCTATAGTTTAATTTCGTATCAGATGAAGTGATGCGTCTGAAAAACGATAACAATTGAGGAATTATTTTAATAAACCGGTCAGTCTACAAAGAGAAAATGCATGAAAAACCTAACAATAAAGGCGTTTATAGTCAAGTAATCTGAATTCCAAACAGATATTTAACAAGAGGAGTTAAAGGCTTTAATAAACAAAACAATTATTTAGAAGGAAATAGACCCGATGCATGTAATCATCATTGTTATCATGCCAAGAAATACATAAGGCATTAATGCCTAATGAGTAACTTCGAGAAAACAATAAGTAAAATAACATTAAGAATAAAAAAATTTAATGATTTATAACAATGAAAAAAAGTAATAACTTAGGCAAGCAAATTATCAGACGAGAATTATTCATGAGAATGAAGTTCTGCTTAATGTATATTTACCTAGATAATACACAGAAGTGGAACAAACTAAATCTTAACACAAAACCATTATTACTCACACAGATTTAAGTCTAGGCAACATCAGCAATACATCTTGCTTGCGGTTTTCACAGTATCACGTCTTAAATACTACAAAATATCGCAACCAATTATTACAGAAAATTCGCGACTGAGCTCGAATTGATGACATTTTTTTGCAGTACTTCCAGCCAATAAAAGGATGCAGTCGGAGACCACATCCAGGCAGGCGATTGAGCCCCATACTACCCAATTTGAATGTAGTTTACTTTAAATGTTTCCGCCATGTCAAAATATGCCAACCTTGTTTCTTGCGCCAATCTGGCGTTGGATAAGATGACAGAACTCTATTGGAAAATCGAATTGAGGGTATACGCAAAACGTGATCGACCCCACGAAGTTAGCTTTTCTAATGACGAGCACCTATTGACAGATCTAAAGTTGATTATTAGTTGTCTGTAACCAATATGTGCTATGCTTCTCAAACAACAATGGTCGAAAAGCTGTTAGCGTCTAAAATCATCAAATCTAAGGGGCAGTCTTATTAGCGTATATTGAAACTACGTGTGCGGATGCACTGTAAACGCAAACTTTCAGGCACAATGAAATACTGTTTCTTCATATATATATATATATATATATATATATATATATATATATATATATATATATATATATATATATATATATAAAGAATGCGTATAGTATTTATAACTTTTGTGGGAATAACAATTTCTGGTGGACTATTGAATAGCACATTTCGATCGACTGAGCCAAATGCACTCTTGACTCCTACAAAGACAGATATTGTGGTACGGCGATATACATGTCGCTGTTCAAGAACTTTCCTTAACGTAAAAATATTGTCTATACGACAATATATTACCAAATTTGATTCTGAATAACCTCAACTGCTTGCACCACGTCATAACTTGTCTTCGTGGCGTCAGCCATATGAACCGACAATTCGCTAGTTGCGAAAATGTTTTTATATCACAAAATATTTTATAAAAAACTGGGCCAATCTCATTCAATTACCATCAAATGTAACGATCACTAAAGATCATAATAATTTTGTTTATGTAGAAGCTACGTTTTCTTACAAAGTGTGAAAAACTCAAAATTAATGACACACGCGTATTCAACATAATTCAAGCAGCTATAAAAATAAAATTTTAAATGTCATTATTTCGCAGAGGTAGTTTAGCGTTTTCTGATTTACTATATTTGAAAAATTTCTGGTTTGTTTATTAAAAGCGAATTTGGAACCGTGAAATGAATATTTTACAGTTGCGATTCTATCTTTTAATTTACGATACCGCTATTATGTAATAAAATTGATAGTAAAATGCATTTGCCAATCGCCTAATTGGTGCTTGCTCAGATCCGTCTCGTCTATGGGTTATGTAGCACATTACTATTCATGACCACTGATATTGATAAAATATTTAACTGCCGAAGTACGGAATAACTGGTTGTCTCCTTCGTTGTTGATGTTCTATTTTATTCACACGCGGGTTTACTTCAGAGCGAAAATGTATATTCGCAAATGGAACACTTAATTTTCATATTCATCACAATCGTTTTGCACTTGATTATATTAATGTTGGTAAGGATATCTGTGATTGCGAAAGTAGAGATTCAGAATAACTTAAACTAGATAGTATATAAATAACACTTTCTCATTTTTAAGTTCGAAAATCTCTACAGAAATTTATAATGAAGCATTGACACTTTCATCTTGGCTTAATGTAATGTCTCCTATCCTGTTTGGGTCAAAATGACTGCATATTTAATTCTTTTTCAAATTATATTCTGCATTAAATAGAGGTGTACATGTGAGACTAATTGATTATTCAATCAGCATTCCCACTGGTTGGTACACAATCAATTATATATATATATATATATATATATATATTCAGTTTGTTTATAATCAGTATATACTAAATAGTGTAAGGTACAACATGCAATTCATCATGCAGAACTATGTTGCCCTTATTCATCACTCATCCAATATGCCACTTAAGATGGGGATTATATAATCAGATGGAGCCAAGTTGGCATCGCTTTCGGCCTAATGCTTCGGCTGGCTACCTCCAATCTGTTATAACAAAAGATACATTAATCACCTGGGTAATTTAATTAAAGTATTGCTGCAAGATTTTGTTCGATATTTTGTCAATATAAACTAAACATTGCATAAAGCAGCAATTACAATTCATTAGGAAGTTCCGTTTCGTCCGTATTGAGTACTCACTAAGCACTTTCCAGATTTGCAGCGACTAAGGTCTGCACAGAGGCACATATGCGTGGGAATCATGCAAATCTGCTAAAGAGCAACCAAAGCCGCGTACTACATGAAAGTTTCTACCTTACGTAATGGTTACTTTACAATAATAACGTACATATACAAAATCCTACCACAATGTTAAAATTCAATATCACTCCCCCTCCCCCCAATTCGCTTGGCAACTGTTCTATAACGATAGATCGCGGTTGTTCAGTTGGAACTTTACGTTGAAATCGATGCCAAATAGGCACAACATGAATAAAAGTCATAGAAAAAATACATGCTGTTGAAAATTGCATATAGCGTGCGGCTTGTGTGGTGAATTAGACGAATTGCATGAATCCGAATCAAATGTTTCTGGATCGAGCCTTGGTCGAGGCAACTCTGATAAGTACTGGCAGAGTCACAAATAAGGACGAAACCATTCTACTTGATATGTTGCGTTTTCTTCCGTATGCAAAGCTTAGCTTATACTGACAACATTTATATTAACTTAGTATTATATATATATATATATATATATATATATATATATATATATATATATATATATATATATATAAGATAATTAATACGATTTATCAATCATACCGGTTACATCCTAAATGGGAATTGGTCTAGTAGTTGCCAAAATTTCCGCAGACAGAACCTGAACCAGGAGGCATTTACTTCAGCATCTTAAAAATAGTATGGCAAGACTGTTGTAGTCTGCCACAATCAATTTCAACAGTATTTGACTAGTCTATGAACCATTACAGTCCAAGTACTTATTGTCATTCTTGGTTATAAACCGAATGCGATAGGGCTTCGAATCGTTGTAAAGTTCTAAGACACATTCTCTTCTACGCTTGCCCTTTATTGATAGAAATAGATGTGGTCGTTTTATGAATCGAAACAGTGAAAATCACGATCAAAGTGTGTTGCCGATGTGTACCGTGGATTAGTTTCTTCTACAGTCTAAGTTCATGTAGCAGAACTAAAAAGACTTCTCCATTGAGCTTTAAATGCCACTGGCTTTCTTACTATTTGTCTCTTACTTAAACTGAGTATGGCATTGAATGAAATCGCAAATAAACAAGTACGGCTACAATAACGCTAGTGCAACTCCTCTGTGGTTCCATGCATTAAACGAAATTGCTTCAGTGGCCTTGAGATAAGCATTCGTAAACAATCGTCTATGTTAGTGCTCTAGACAACACAAATTGGGTTCCTTTTCAAGATGTTATAGGACTACCAGCGTAAAATGACATCCTCCGTGTATTCTAAGCCAGCGAGGCGGTTATCCTCATGGATCTTCCCTAAAGCAAGCGTTACAATGACAGACAAAATGGCATTCAAGACGAAGTTGAACTAGATTGATGCGATGACGTATGCTTGTCGGTCACTAAAGGTTTAGACAGGCCGTAACCGCTGTTGGAACAAGAAGATAATTCAGCATAACCGGCTTAGAGAAGCCAAAACTTGGCTAGGACACTATGTTTAAGCATGTTTAATGATAGAAACTTGCATGCCACTAAGACGAAAGTGGCTCAGGAGTCTAGAAAAATATCAATAAGCCGTTAATTGCGCGGAGATGAAGTTAGAGAATTCGGGCCCAATCTTTGCGCTTGTTAGTCGACATCGTCGACTATACCATTAATATGCATTTAAATCGCTAAAGTGCAACGTTTGCCTTAAATGTAAATCCTCCTTAAATTCTTCAGACAGAAAAAGGTTCATGCTGAAATATGCAAATTGCTAAACTAACCATGTCGTTGCAGGCTTCATTGATGGGTGCATTAGCGATAATGGAATTCTCGGCTGCACTAAAAGGCACCTTGTGGTCTAGGTGTGATTTGACCATCGCGGGTAAACGCTCTATTGCCTCCAATGATGTACTTGAATCACGTAAGAAAAGCATAAAAAAATAAATAAAGTTAATTATGGAAAGTATGGGGATTAAGTCTTCATGGCAAAATGTTTCTAATGGAATGCAAAATCACACCAAGTAAGAAATCCAAGTAGGAGCACGATGATGCTAAAATAAATCGAATATTATATTTAGTTACATTTTTAAACCTGCCAATAAATCAATAAGAAATCAGAGTTCGCAGTCGTGATGATCGTCGTGCACAAAATGAAACCTCCAAAGGCTGTTTACGCACAACATTAATGCTCAAAACTATGTAAATACGTATACATTACAGGTTCGTACTAATGCGAGCAAATCGAACACTATACATATTGTGATTTATGATGACGTTTTCATTCTACACTATCAAATTTTCGTCTTTTCCTTGATAGCGTCACAAACGCTTACTGCTGTGAAGTTCTCCAAGATATCTATGAAAAGTAAGATCGTTACCACTATTCACCACAGAAATTATATAACAACGGTAGACCCAACTACTGTTACTATTAACACTACTTCTACTATAACTACTACTACTATTATTATTATTATAACTACTAGTGATACTATTAGCACTACTTCTACTACTATTGATACTTCTTTAATACTACTACTAAAACCACCATCACTACCACTACCACTATTACAACTACCGTCACCAATACCAATAATACTATTACTAACATCACGACCACTACTACAGCTACGCAGGATGACACCAGTCTGATGTGCGAATAATTTATGATCACATACCAGTGAAATTCAAAGTGTAGGTAGTATATAAACGCTAAGTCAACCGCGCATATAAGGCAGATGAGACTGATAAGGTGTAAAAACTCTTTAAAGTAACTCACTAAGCTAATTATGTCTGGGTTCAAAGGGAAAGTTTGTTTCAATCAACAAATAATCTACCTAATTGCGTGCTAAAATATCTTGAAAAATAAAGTTTTTAAATGTTTAACAAGAAAATCATCATCTTACTTGGATATAACTGGATCAAACAGAAGATCACGCCAACGAGTTTCAATATCATCAAACGAAAACAAGTTAGAAAACGACACCAACGAGTGGACTTCTCGAAGATTGCATGTCTAAATAAGTGTTCAAAAACATCAATTGTCATAACAGATAAGATGCACAGGTATGGACAATAAATGGAATAATGTATAATTCGATTTTGCATCGCAAATGGTCTCCACCAAAACACGATAGTGTACACAAATAAATAAACACAAACATCAAGTAATTCCTCCCGCGATTTAACCTCTGACAGTTATTAGGCCTAGTTGCATTTAAATTAAATTTTGATGGTGCGTAACATTTAATTTTCAAACAGACACAACATAGCGTTAGAGAAGCCACAAACAATAACCAATCCCCGACTAAAGTGCTTAAGACAACACCCTGTTACGGCAATAACCACCAAAGTATGTATTAGGTATTGCGAACCTAGTAACAAATTAGTTCAGTTGTGACCAGAAGGATAAACCAAAGGCAGCATGAACGGAATTTATAATCTCATGCACATTCGTTTCGTGCTTACTGGCGACTCATCAGTAGGAGCCGGTATTACGCCCTTTACCAATTATATATTTGGTCAAAGAATGTGGAATAATAGGACGGTACAATCTCCTAGACGAATGTGTAAACCTGTAATAGTGAAGCTAAAATAATCTGAAGTCAACGACAATACGACTTCAATGCTAACTCACACTATATAATATATATACTGAGTCTGTAAAGGATACTAACACTATGGCTATTGCGTTAGTAACCGATACCAACATTATTGTACCGAAAAGGTACATAGAACTAACACTATGGTTTCCGAGTCAAAATATGGCACCAACATGATGGATATCAATTTATGCTATAGTTTACTGAAATTGAGAATTAGAACAATTTCCGAACACCTGTTACTCCAGTAAATCCATACACTCTGGCCTTGATCGATATCAGTTATCACATTTCGCGGTAAGCATGATATCATTCAATTCAATATATTACAGTTAAATACTGTTTGTTGCGAAGAACTAATATATATGCAAGTATGTATTAGGTTTTGCGAACCTAGTAACAAATTAGTTCAGTTGTGACCAGAAGGATAAACCAAAGGCAGCATGAACGGTAAGTATAATCTCATGCACATTCGTTTCGTGCTTACTGAGACTCATCAGGTTCGCAACACCTGTACATACTTGCATATATATAGCTCTCTGCAAACGAACAGTATTTAGTTGTAATATATTGAATTGAATGATGTCATGCTTACCGCGAAATGTGATAACTGATATCGATGAAGGCCAGAGTGTATGGTTTAACTGGAGTAACAGGTGTTCGGAAATTGTTGTAATTCTCAATTTGGGTAAACTTTAGCATAAATTTATATCCATCAGGTTGGTATCATGTACCGACTCGGAAACCATAGTGTTAGTATCCGGTACCCATCGATTTCAAAAAAGGTATCTGTTACTAACACAATAGCCATAGTGTTAGTATCCTTTACAGACTCGGTATATATATGATATAGTGTGAGTTAGCATTGAAGTCGCATTGTCGTTGACTTTAGATTATGTTAGCTTCACTATTACAGGTTTACACATTCGTCTAGGAGATAGTACCGTCCTATTATTGCACATTCTTCTACCAAATATATAGTGGTTAAAGGGCGTAATACCGGCTCCTACCGATGAGTCGCCAGTAAGTACGAAACGAATGTGCATGAGATTATACTTTCCGTTCATGCTGCCTTTTGTTTATCCTTCTGGTCACATCTGAACTAATTTGTTACTAGGTCTGCAACACCTAATACATACTTGCATATATATTAGCTCTTCGCAACAAACAGTATTTAACTGTAATAACCACCAAAACCGGATAGACACATGAACCCCTATTCTTTGATAATGTTCAAAATTGTTGCTCTAGGTATATGCAATTGGCGCACTGCAGTAGACTGGTTTTACAAACGACAGCATTCTTGCTCGGCCTACTCAAAATCGTGATATGTCCCGGCTTGAATGAAATAAACGCTGCGTCATTTCGTCAAAGAAATAATTTGCAATATGTAGCTTCTAAATGGCGGATAATGTTACACACTAATTGCAATGCCATCCTATTCTTCACCTTAAGTTGATGAGGGGTGGTGCAAAATGTCAATTACACCGAGTCACCTAAACCAGGTAACAGACAGACCATTGATTTTAAAAATTTATAATTTAGAGGAATAGGCTCTCGCTGCCTGTAGATGGTGCATATGATGAGAACACGCGTCAAAACCAAAATCGACCTGTACGTATTTATGTAATGAAGTAGGTAGCTATTTACTAAATTGCAAATAGCGAGCAACAAATTCCCTAGCTAATCTTCGAATACAAAAAACATTTATTCTCGTATATGAAATTTTAAAAGAACCATATTAATTATTGTACAGAAGCCCTATCGTTATATCTATTCTGGGAAAATAGAACGAAGACAATTCATTTTTTATGCGGGACAATTGATAGCATTCTTAGGTCGGTAAAATCTTGAATTTTCATCATTTTCAGGTGATGTAATTTTTGGCCTCAATTGATGGGTTCTCACTTGTCTCTTCTTTTTTAAGCCTTCCATTAGCTGATTGTCTGAAAATGACGTTGGAACAAGACTTTCAATTGTTCTTTTACTAAATTTTCGAGACCGAATTTCCAGTCTCATCACCTGAAAATGATGAAAATTCAAGATTTTACCGACCTATGTGTGCTATCAATTGTCCCGCACAAGAAAAATGCGGTCAAATCCACAACAAGACGGACAGCACTGCGCAACGAGATTCATCTTTTAAAAATTCATTTTTTAATTGAAAAACCCGTTCACATAAAAAGGTGCACAAAAATAATAATACATATTAACCCTTCTAAGAGAACAAACATAACTAAACACAGCTTCGCATGGAGCTTGGAAATCTAAATGATAACGTTATTGCACGAGCAAATACTTTCCGTCTCCGCACACTTAGCCTGATCTAAAATTTACGAGTGTCTTGTTGATATGTCGCATTTTTCAATAGAAAAATCATGAACATTAGTCAATTTAGGCTTTTGTATGGCTGTGCATTATGACGATTATTATGACTTTGTTACTTTCACCACCAAACTTCTTGTACCTAGTGTGAGATTCTAAATTCCGCTTCAAGTTGTTTCTAATATCACCTACAAATGGAACAGTACCTGTTGAGAATTACATGTAGGGAGATACCGCAAAATAAAATTGGTGTTATGCATACGTCTAAATTCAATCGTGCTTTATCCCGAGAAAATTGCGACGTGTAACAAAACCCTTTTCAAATTTAATTATTGGTATGTGTGAATATACTTCCCTATTTCGAGGCAATCGCAACAACTGTTTAAAAAAAGTTCGTTTGTGCATTCGTAACACATAGCAGCTTTTCAAGCTACATACGAAACTGTGCTTGAAGTCACTTACATCCAAATTAGGTAGTATAGGACCCACTCGTCTGCCAGAATGAGGTCCTCGGATGCATCATAGTTCTTGGTTAGAAACCCTTAGCTGTATGGTCTCGAATCGAGCTCAGTGGCGAACTTGTAGATATCTAGTAGAATCATCTTCGTAACTTTCCTTTCTTAGTATGGCAAAGTTAGCTGCGAGATTTGGTTTTTTTATGACGTGATACAGTGAAATGAGCAAGGAAGCTGTATTGCTGATGTTGCCTTACCCGAATGGTAAGTTGGCCATGAAGGTGTTGTGGAGAGGTTTAGTTCGCCTCATTTCTGTCAGTTATCCTGATAAATTTACTTAAAGTAGCTAGGTATTCCTTCTCTTTTTGCCTCTCTCACTAATAATTTGTCTAAAATATTATTTTTTTTCATTTATATACTTTTTTCACTCATTATGGTTAAATGGCAGTGAAACATTATTCACTTTTGACTTTTGTATGGCTTGACATGGTGATAATTATGATGTGCTTAGGTATGTTTTATCTAGTCGAAATTTCTGAATGATATATATTTTTTATGTGTACCTTTTATATTGACCTAGTTTCCTAATTTAACAAAATTAATCATTTTTATGCTATTACAGCATTAAAGAGGTTGATAAGCGGGAACAAAAAAATAATGTCTTTTTTAAGTAATATACGAAAATAAATATTTTTTGTATATGAAGACAAACTATCCTACAGAAAAACATACACATTCCTGCATATATAAGTACATACATTCATTCATTTATTTATATGTTCGCTTCATACGGTTATATGGCAGTAAAATATTAGTCAATTTTGTCTTTTTTATGGCTGTGCATGATGATCATGATGACGGACACATACACGCATATATATATATATATATATATATATATATATATATATATATATATATATATATATATATATATATATATATATATATATATATATATATATATATATATAGACATACAAACATACATACATGTATATAGACATGTATACATATGTACATGTATACCTACATACATACATGTATACCTACATACACACATACATAAATACATGTATACATACACACACACATACATACATACATACATACATACATACATACATACATACATATATACGTACATACATACATATATACATATACATACATATATACATACATACATACATACATACATATATACATATATATACATACATACATACATACATACATACACACATACATACATACATACATACATACATACATACGAACGAGCTTCGAGCATAAAATGAACCAAATATATTATTAGAAGTTTAGTAACGTAACTATCACGTTACTTAAATTGCCGAAAAACAATAGCCATAATATTGCAAGACGAGAATGGACAAATTTTACGTAACCTACCACAGTAACGGAATTGATTAAAAGATAATCGTCCTCTGGCCGCCAGGGCACCCGATGAGGTTTTAATACTGCTCGTATCGGTTGCACAGAACGCAGACAACGCTTAACGGTGGTAGTGGACTTTTTCTCGCGTTTTCTGTTGAACTTTCCAAGTGCCGATTTAGACTGAAGTAACAAAATGAAAGAAACAACAAACAAGAAATCTCTTGAAAAACAATGCTCACTACAATAAAAACTTGAATTAAATATTCGATATCACATATTTATAACGAACAGTTTATGCATATATAATGTGAGGTAGATTCGATTCTAGCAAAGAATGGCAAGTGTAATAGTGTTGTAAATGAAATCATAAATAGGTGACCTTGATACCCAAAATCCTACTAGCAAATTTTCGATACAAAAAATAAAATGGATACCATTAATTCAATTTAGTATTCTATGCATAAGAACCAAACATTTATCAAGAAAATATAAATCTAAGCTGTTTCGTTGGCTACCCTTGATACCTGAAATCCTACAAGCAAATTTTCGAAACAAAAAATAAAATTGATACCATTAATTCGATTTAGTATTCAATGCATAAAAACTAAACATTAATCAAGAAAATATAAATCTAAGCTGTTTCGTTGGCTACCCTTAGGACTAATAATGCTCAAACGGCGTAATTTAGGGCAAGAATGCCATTGAAATGGAGAAAAAGATTGAAGTAATGGATGATAAAAAGAAATTTACGAATATTACAGTTATAGCTCCATTAAGCCTATTTTTTGTAATATAAACAGAAATTTGTAACACATATCTCCATTAATATTTTAGGTAAGATGTGCTTTATGATTTTTCAGCTTAAAGAATTATGATTAGGATTTTAATAGTAAATTAGTAAATATTTAAATGTTATCTGGATACATAGTGGGATATCTCCGGCGTTATTAATTTTCGCAATCCATTTGACGCAATTCTCCTTCATATGATTGAATTTAATCCACCCTTATAACAAATTATTTTATTGACAGAACCAAATTACCTCCGCGAAGCCTAACATAACAATACAGGATCTCATAATAATATTGTCAAATAAGGAAGTTAATACAACACTGGGTAGCAGAAATCCTACACTATTCCATTGAAAATGTAGGAGAATTGTTATTGTGTTATAGAATTGAATGAGACCTACCGTTATATTTCCAAAGAAATTAATCACCTGTATTTCGTCCAATTGCTGTTTTAACCATCTTCACCACTTTTCCAAGTGAAAATTATTAACGAGGTAATGTGTGAAGGCCAAGTGGTACCTTAAACTCACTAAACTTTTGCAAAAACATGCTGTTTAAGGTATGGTATTGGCACATATATCATGACTCTATACCTAAGGTATATTAATGGAAACACACTAGAGAAAATATAGTACCGTTATATCTCACCGCTGATTAAAATAACTACGCCAGAGGTGTAATAGGTGAAAAGCAATAAAATAGCACCCATTCAAAATCCGCAATTAACATTCGTTACAGAAATATTCCATAGACAACTTCAAAAGAAGACTTAGCTTCGAAGCATTCGACTTTTCATTTAAGGCCTTGGCTTGGAGAACAGTTGACATGATTACATATTACAAATATAGAGCATCTAATAATGAATGAAATGGAAATTGAAACGAAGTATTGAGACATAGCCGATGAAAAAAAGGTACAGCCTAGTCATAGCAAATCATAACTTTCTGTTACAGTTTTACATTTACAAATAAATTTCAATTATTAAATCAAAATCAAACTAACACGGCTCCGAGAATGTCTGAAGTCGCGAAAATGCATTACGAGACCTAAAATTTTTAAAATAGAAAATAAGCACTAAATTACCACAACAATAACGAATACTTTCAAATATAAGAATTGGCTTTACACAAAAATCAAACACATACGTTTAGGCCTACTTATTTTTTTTAAACACAAAACGATAACAAAATTAAGCCATATTATTGAACTCTGTAATAAACGTTTTTGTACGCCTCGTAATGAACAAGTAATGGCTATATATATATATATATATATATATATATATATATATATATATATATATATATTGATGAAAAAATTGCTGACAATCGAACATTGGTTGCGCGGGTGGTGATAACAATTATTATAATCAAGGTTGCGTTCTTGATATAAACACCTGACCCATTGATTACTTACATATGTAAGTAATACACACAAACGCATACACACTTACCAATCAGCCAAAAGAAGAAATAGAAGTCAAAGCCATTCAGATTTGTTACCAGAATGTATAGAAATGAATGATTGTAGAGCGTTGTTTAATAATCTCGAAATAAATGGCCTTTATCCACTTTTTTATTAATGTGGTTTTTCTTCCTAATTAGAAAAATACTGTGTAATATTTAAAGGCAATGAACATACTATAGAATATATATATATATATATATATATATATATATATATATTCTTTTGTGCAGAAAAGAAAAAGAAATTTTATCAAATACAAAAACCGTTTCTTTCTCATATTCTTCTCAAGTGTTATTGACTTGAAAGAATTTTTAATATATATTTTTTCCCGAATTGTCTAAATATTGCATAGAAGAGCATAGGCAATTCGTCAATTAGACCGGTTAAGTCCGGTTTGGGAACTCGTCAAGCAAAAGCATTTCATAAAAAAGCGAGTAAAATTCATCTAATATATCAGTTTCGTTCTAATTGGATGATTAATAGTAGTAACCCGAAATTCTGCAACCAAGATTGGAATATTGGAACATTAGGTTCAGTTACCCCACTAATCCTAGACGGAAGTGGAACCGGACTTTTGATGTAATTTTCAGTCATATATCAACTTATGGTTTATTATTAATATTTCATTCAATTGGATCCCCATGTGTACCGCTTTCGACCCAAAGTTTCAACTAGTCATCCCCAAATGGTGATAAACACACCTTTCGTGGATATGATATTAAATTAAAGTGCATTGATTGTATTTAATTATACAAATATATAGGCGTCAAATAAATATAAATCATATTCAAAATCATATTGGAATTACCTTACCTAATTAATTAGAAAGCCGTGAAAAGTATACAAAAAATGTTTATGCGTGTATTCAATTAAAATCAATGATCTCAGTCTACACTCCTACACTACAATCTCTCTATAAGGATGACCGTGACCAACAAAGAAAAATATTCTTAAGGAGACACCAAGATATTTTGTTCCAGAAATAGCAATAAACTTGAACGCATACCCTGTAAAACCAGACTCTGCTCATAATGAAACTCGTCGCAATGTAAGATGCCAAATTAAGTGCAGGCTAAAAGTCGATCTCGAATCCTTTTGGACAAGACTGATAAAATCAAATAAGCTTTCGCGTCAGGTAATTGTCACTGTTTGATCCAATTTATTCGCATAACAGGTCCAATAAAATGAAATGTTATCGAAACTATAAATGATAGTTACAACCATTTAATAACCGATAAACTAAGTCATCTTGGTAGGTGGGCTGAATACCTCACAAATTAATTTTACTGGGCACCTGCGTCAGTTCTGATTCCCGAAGACATGCTTGTATCAATAGTTCCGAAAGTTAATCTCAAAGAATCATCAGAATAAGAAATACGGGATACAGTCCTATATCGTAATCGTCATAAATTCTCAGGCCCTGATGATTTGCTTCTGTAATTATTTACGGATGTAGCGATAAAATTTCGTAAGTGTTGATTAACCTTTTTCGTAATATATGGAATGAGACCAAACCACTTGATTTGAATGAGTCGACCATCATTCCTATCTTCAATAAAGGTATTCGTAATTCATGTGTTTACCATATTGGTTCAAGCTTGACTCCAGTCGTGTTTAGTTTATCTGCTTCATGTATCCTTTGTGAAACACACACGAGAAGAACAGGCCGGATTCCGCTCAGGAGGAGGCTTTATAGATAATATTTTAACGCTAAGGCAAGTACTTGAACAGCGACATTTATATCGCCGCCCCTCTAGACGTCAAGAGCGTATTTAATTCCGTGGTTCGCAATTATTTTATCGACATTCTATCGAAAAGTGGTGTGCCCACAAAATTTGTTAATATTATACGCGCTCTCTACACAGAGTTTTTGGTCGCGTTTAAGCCTACAAAAAATTAACGCACAACTTTACAATCAGTATCCATATTCATTAAGGCTGTCCACTTTCTCTGTATTTTTTCTTAATTTTGTAATCGATGCTATTATGAACAATACTCCTCCACAAGTTCAGGATACAGTTACTGAAGTTCTCCCGAAAGTTAAACCGAGATTCTACTTGCGCCACATTGAAAACATTTCCATCTTGTGGTATGAAATTCGCCCCCTCTAAAAATAAGATACATTTAATGATCAATTACCACTCACTACAATTCCTCGATTGCAAAGTAAAGATCTAGACATTGTTGACAGGTTTGCATACCTTGGGAGCTCTATCAATAACTCAGGCAATGTCTGTCGAGATGATTAGGGGAATCGCGAAAGCTAGAGTAGCTCCCTCGAACCCTTGCCATTTACAGAGAAATGTGAGTAATTCTCTCTTCCTTAAAGGTCGTGATTATAGTGCATCTGTACGTGCAATTTTATTATACGCTAGTGAGACTGGGCCTCTTACAGTTGATGATTTTAGACGCTTACAGGCATTCGACCACTGTTGTTAGAGAAGCATAGCACATGTAGGTTACCAACAACGAATAACTAAAGCTAACATCCGTATAAGTATTTTCGGATAAGGCAACAAGTGCTCCTCGTTAGAAAAACAAATAAGGCTCCATCAACTACGTTGGCTCGGTCACGTTTTGCGTATGTCCTCAATTCGATTGCCCTGTAGAGCTCTGTTCCCACATTCAGCACCAGATTGGCGTAAGAAATAAGATGGGCAGATTTTGACATGGCATAAACAGTCAAAGTCAACTACATCAAAATTGGATAGTATAGGGCCCACTCGTCTGACAGGATGGGTTACACGTGCGCATCATAATTATTGGTTGCGAACCCTGCGCGATATGTCATAGATTCGAGCTCAATGGCGATCTTGTTGCAGATTTCTAGTAAATTAATCTTAATAGGGTAGAGTCAACTGCGACGTTTGTTGTTGTTTATCATGTGATAGAGTAAAACTCATTAGGAAGCTGTATTGCTTTTGTTGCTTTGTCTTAAAGCTGACTTGGCCATAATGGCGCTGTATAGCTTGCCTCACTTTTGTGAGTTATTTAGACAAATATACTCACAGTATATACCTCTCGCTACTTTTGTTTATATGGCAGTGAAACGTTAGTTATTATTGGCTTTTTAAGGCTATGCATTGTATAGTGTTAAAAAGGCAATTCATCTAGTACACCGGTTTGGTTCGAGCCCTGTCCGCGGCCAATTCTGGACAGTAGGTGATAAGTTCCCAATAAAGACGAAACCGGTCTCCTGGATGAATTTGCTTATCTATACTATACAATGCTTGTTTTATACTAACTAATATATGTACATAATGGGTCAGGTGTTTATATAAAAATCGCAATCTTGATTAAAGTAATTGTTATGACCAATGTTTATTTAATTATGTAAGAGAAACTCGTCCAGATTAAGGAGATGCACAATGGACAGTGAGCCACATTATTCATCTGAGCTTTTAGTGGAAGAGCTTCCAAAAGAAGTGTCAACCCGAAAGAACTGAGAAAATGACTGATTACGTCTGGAAAAGATGACAAACCGACTTCCATCGTAATTAAATGACCGACTAAATGTCCAAGCTATTGAGCTTAATATTTATCAAGAAGTTAATGGTATATTTGTATCAAAATTGTTTGCAAAAATCAGAGCCACTTTTGGATGCATATGATATATTAGAATTAGTGGTTAAGGAAACCAAAAGAGTTAGATAAAGTGTACCGACACCAGGAACCAAAGTTGTGTGCCATAACAGCAGACTCGTATCAAGAATAGGAACCCTAAATGATTTGATAAGGCTCTTGGCAGTAGAGAATGAACTTAGTACTGTACGACAAGATTTTTTTGGTAAAGCACAAGATCGAAAGTTCCGGCGGGGGTAGGTCACGTTATTGTGGTCAATGTGTTAATTCTAAGCTCCGTAGAGTTAAATCGCGTGATGGTGTTCAAGGGCCACACGTGTGGGGCATTTCGCATTGCAAGTATGTCGAGCACGGCATACGTCAATGCAAAAGATGCATCTCTCCGCGGTTGCGAGGTTCTTGATGGAAAGGCAACACTCGTCAAGTGACTGGGCGTAATTCGCCGGAAACTATTAGCATCGCCACCAGTAGAAGCGGTACAGAGGTTGCGTATGAAGAGCTCCGAGGATTGACTATCAGAGGTATCCTGAAATCAGCGAAGACAGGCTCGAGAGCTTCGATGGAAGATATGTACACTGGTACAGTCAGTACGATAGTTAGATTTGGTTTTTAAGGAGATCTCGATGAGGTTGCTCGCCATAACAGCACCAATTTTGCATTACGGATTAACTAACTGATTATAAATTCTTAATAGACCAGGGTGCCGAGGCGAGCATAGTTTGAGCCGATGTGATGAAAATCGATTACCCTCATAATCAAGTATCAACTATGGGCCGCCAACGGAAGTCCAATTATGATAAAGGACATCAAATAATTGTCAGTGATATCGGGGAAAAAACATCGTTAACGTGGAATTTTCTGGTCCCTAACATAAAAACATCATTGGGATGTATTTTTCATATATTTCAATCTGGCGTTAAATATAAAGATTCAGACTATTGGACAATGCACAGGGGCAGTAACATATTCAAAGACTGGGACCTCAATGGTTCGGTCAGTTCGACCACCCATACTCGTTGTCGCCGATGACTTGGTGGAAGTTATGGAGAAACACCTAGCAGTGTCTCTACCGTTTAATGTGAGGTGAAGATTGGAATAGAAAACAAAATCTATTTGATTACAGCATAACCTTGTTCGCCTTCGGCTCAACCGTTAGCATAGCATAAGCAACAGGTCGCCATCGATGATCTCCAACGATTAAAGGAGGAAGTAATTTGTACACCTTCAAATTTCAACATTGCGTTTCCAACGGTCGTATTTCCCAAGCCTGAACAGAGACGATGGAGAACTTGTTACAATTACCTACCTACCTCGGTAACGAAAGGTGATTTGTACCCTCTACTGAAACAGAGCACTTTGCTCATGGATATAATGGAATATGAGGTTTATACTACGTTAGATATACAGAAAGCGTACTATCAAGTACATATGGAGGGAAATTCTACATCACACCCTCCAGTGCGATTTCCTGTAGGTGGATCGCACGATTTTTTTATGCATGTCATTTGAAATGAAAAATGAAATTAAGACATTCGTGTCCAGCAGAAGTTCTTCAGAACTGTTCATCTGCTCCCGTGCATAGACGTCATCAACATATGTAGTCAATCTCAGGAAGAATACTGGATTAGTCTTCAAACGAGATAAGAGCAAATTAAAACTTACGAGGATAATATACAGGCGATCAAAAAGTTGCCTAAACTGTACACCTTCTGCGTAGATTTTTAGGGATGGTTTAATATAACCATTGATTTATACCAGGTTTCGCTGAAACTTTTGTATTGTTAAGTCGACATTTGGTGCGTGCAACGAGACGATCAAGAATTCGTGTCCAATCAATTTTATCTAAGACGTAAAGGGTAAATTCCAGAGTGCAAAAACCTTGTTAGTGAAATAACCACATTAGCACCTGTGGATTTGACTATGCCGTTTGAGCTGGTCACAAATGCTTCCGATACAGCAATAGTCGCAATGCTACATTCAGGGGGAAAATGGTATTGTTAAACCGAATGGAATTTATACTAGGAAACTCCTGGATCATGAAAAGCGATATAATACGCTTGGGAGGGAGTTGCTTGTGGTTTATACTACAGTGCCACATTTATAGCACTACTTGGACGAACATCAGTACATGCTATTGCAATAACCAAGGTTGCGATCTTGATAAAAACACCAGATTCATTATGTACACACGTTTGTAGTATAAATATAGTATTGTATAGTGTAAAAAGACAATTAATCTAGTATTTTTTAAATCCAGTTTGCGAGCTTGAAGTAAACACCAATCCCATTGTATTTAACCAGTCGTCGAACAACATAACAAAACTACCGCTAGACGACTGATTAAATACAATGGGATTGGTGTTTACTTCAAGCTCGCAAACTTGATTTAAAGAATTGTTAACACCACCCGCGCAATCAATTATTGTTTTAATTAATCTAGTAGACGGGTTTTGTACTTATTTGGAACTCTTCACGTACTGCCCAGAATTTATTGCGGACAGTACGTGATGAGTTTCTAGTTAGAGCGAAACCGATCTACTGAATGAATCGCCTTTTCTACACTATATAATACTTAGTTTATACTGGCAAATCTATGTACATAATGGATTAGGTTTTTATGTCAAGATCGCAACCCTAGTTATAGTAATTTTTATCAACGTTCGCGCAGCCAGTTTGTTTAATTATATAAAAGTTCACGGTATTCACTGATTACGGGCCGTTGATAAGCATCCTAGGTACGACCAGCAGACAATTATTCTCGCCGGGTGAATTTACAGATAAACTGATTAGCAGAATTTGACTTCACTATCTCTCATATTTTGTAGAAAGTTAATGTAGTGGCAAACAGTTTCAGCAGACCACACGAAGCAGACATAAATCTGATCCGGTAGGAGCCATCTGTCGGCTCTATTGCATTTTGAACGATTTTACCCGTCAACTGTTGGAAGACGTTAATCATTGAGCAGTTTTGTTGGCTAAGATATCAGCGTACACACGCATAAGGATTGGAGATTATTGGCTAATGTGAAGTCTACTGGAGCAAACCTAGACTGTAGAAACAGTTGGAATTGAGGTACAAAGTAATTCAACAGCTGCATAAATGGGGTCAACCTATTACGGCAAGATCAGGTGGGACACTGAGAAATATATTTGGCTAAAAAAATCGAAAAACATATGGCCTTGGGTATGGACATGTGTTCGGTGTCAAACGTGTAATGTTTGTCAACATATTAATATCGAAGAGAAAATAAGTGGGATACCAAAGGGTCGGTTTAGGCATGTGACTGAAATCTGTAGTTAAAAAATATCTTCGCACAATGGTTTACCATTTCAGTCATTATTTTTGAGTTGCAATCATAAAGACAGCTCTATTTATGTTCTTGCATAATTGGGTGTTACGATATGCAGAACCGGCAAGGGTATCCATTTTATTCATGAACTCATTCTCAGGTCATTTGATGCTATGGGGATTGCAGTGAGGCACACGTATGCACACAATCATACAATCAGAGCTAATAGTAAGGTAGATAGACTGCACATTAAACCGAAGGTTGCATTACGATCTAAAGGAGGATCTAGTTGGATACATAATTTTGTGTTGTGCTTAGAATCCAAAACAGGTACATAGTCTAGCTAGGAATAACAACAGCAAAGCTGTTTTATGGATAGTTATTGAGGTTAAAGATATCTTCTTATAGACGCTTCAAGTTGCCTCGATTGGGCTTTTAGGAGCTCTCAGGGACAAAACGAGAAGCTTAGCTCTAACCAAAGCTATAAGTTTAAAGTCAAAATGCTATCAGACTTCAAATTATTGTAGTATTTTTTTTTAATTTAAAAATTTTATGGTTTCTCTGTGGATTGATAGCACTTGCTTTGTTCAGGTACAGCCAAATCTGTTTTCCAGTGTGTAGATCCTCCACAGAAAAAAATTTAATGTCTTATTTGTTGCGTCTAGAAGGATCTCAATTCGTCACCGGTAAATTGAATGGGTTCACTTATGTTAAGGTTTTCGAAATTCCGTAAAGGTATACCGCAGCAATTAGTAAGACGGTGAGAATTCGCACTGTAGAGAAGGATAATTCCTCCGCCAAAATTAAAGTAACATTAACTGATAAATTTAAACCACCTTGGCTGATTGTAACGAATTTTATTTAAAAAGAATTTATTTATTTATTTTCCAGAACTTCCTTTGTTTAAATACTTGACTTTGAATTGTGCGCCATTTTCAGTTTTCGAGCATTACTGTCCTCGATTGGTTGTATCTCCTTTGGCCTGCTGCAACTGCTTCATTTTTCTTCATTAAAATTTGATCGATTTCTTCAATATACGCCAGCTAACACTGCCTTATATTTTTTGTACGCATAAAGAGGACGTTCTAGAACAGGCAATTTAATAATTCTGTTTTTTGCATCTATTTCTTTCCAGATTATTTGTTTGGGTGTTTTGTACCAGACAGGTTTCACATCCCGATTTGCCTAACCTTAAGTGTCAATTTATTAGTTAAATTTGATAAAAATTGTTGCTAATCTTAAATTTGAGGACACTAGTAAGTTAGCGCAATACATAGCAGATTTGAATTTAGCAGGTGCGAATGAAAATATAAGTTTATCAGATTCTTCTGTAAATTTTAGGACTACAAACGATCTGGCAACTATGGGGTTCTCAGACACGAATAGGGTAGGAGCCTCTACAGCACTCTGGTTTAATGAATATTTTGTAAATATTATTTTGATATAATGTATGACGAAGGACTTATGAAAGTTACCACACATGATATTGCTGAAAATAATGAGGAATTTATTGTTCTAAATTTTTTGATCACTAGTAATATTTTAAATTACAGGAGCTCTCCAATGGTAGTGACCAGAAACCTCTGAAGCAACCCAGGGGTCTATCAATTTAGTTATATTATAAGCAGAATATGAATGCTATTACAGCAAAACAATACATAGACAATTATTGAAAGGAATTTATCTGTTCACCCAGAACTACTCCCACAAAATAAAATACAAATAGGCTTTTAATAAATACGAAATATAAACGGGGCAATATTTTTAAATAGAAAACGACGCTATTTACCATGCACGAGTCAGGTAATATGTGTGAGCAATACTGTATTCCGATATACGTGATGATAGTTAATATTAGATGTCAATGTAATTTTAAAAATTGCATCAACTCATTCAGTAATCAGTAAATATATCAATATTGTGAAGGAAAATATCTTAATCCCGACGAGAAAACATGCTACGTATATGTAAGACTATGCATCATTTTTTTAATATTTTTCCTTAGGATAATTATATAAAAATAATATAGAAGTTAATTACAATTCCATGAAAGAATATGATGCTGTAAACTTATTTGCTAATAATATAGCAGTCTTTAGTCAAAAAGGAGGTCATAAAATCGCTTCAAAAAATATACATTTCAAGCAAAATTAAATTGGCAATATTGATTTAGTACTGTAAACTCTGTAGCTGCAATTAAATGACGTGAGACGTTACAAATAAGTAAACATGTCGTGAATAATGAGATAAAATTACTGTGGTGGTCTTGAATAGGACCGAAATTGCGTTTTCCGGAAAATGAAAAGAAAGTTAAGCTGTGTTGCTGTATCTAAAAGAACCTCTAGACACTTGTCGAATACTCTGGCTAATTGCAATAGAAGTAAAGAGCTCCAAAAAGTTTCTGAAATTCATTAACTGGATTTCATGACTTTATATTCTTGATCGAATTTGCCTTCGACCGCAAAGGTTGAATACCATGGGGCGCAACACGTTACCCTGGAAAATCCACAGATGTAGTCGAAATCTGCGTCATGTCACAGTTGATCTTGATTCCGTGATTAGATAAGTTTGGGAGAACATTTCGTAAATGCTTGGCTGGAGATTCTAGGTCATGACTAAAAACTATGATGTCAACGAGATATGACATACATTAAGCGGCGTCCACGCGGAGTATGTTGTCCATGAATTTTCGAAATGTCTGAGTAGCACACTTGAGATCAAAAGGCATGTAGAGGTATACGAAAAGGCCAAATGGAGTGATGGTCAGTCTTTTCCATATCTTTCTACGCTAAAAGGATTCGATGGTATGCTTCTCTGAGATCAATCATTGCAAAGTAATAGCTACTACTGAGTTTTTTAAGTAAGTTGTTTATATTCCAAATATGGAATGCATCGGATTTGGTCATAAAATTTAGCTTGCGATAACCTCTACAGGCTCTGCATGATCCGTTTGATTTGGAGACTAAGTGCAGTGTTGATGCCCATGAACTTTTCGATGGTCTGATGATTTTATATTCCAATGGTTTTAAAACATCCTCTTCGACAGTCTTTAGTTTAACAGGCGGTAGCGGTCACTTTTTCAATGTTATATGTTGTCATGTTGTGACGATATGGTGCATCGTGTTGGAGACTCGAAGCTCTGACTTGCTGAGATCGAACAGTGAATTGTGTTCTCGAAGATATGCTGATATCTCTGCTGAATGATGCACTGGTGTTGGCTGTATGACCTGTTATTACAATTGCTCTGAGGCAAGTGTCCAAAAACTTCGTTCAAATCAGGTGTAGGGGTCAATGATCTTTTGATTGGCAAGATCAAGAATGAGCCGAGATTTCAACAGGAAATCAAAGCCTATTATGTTGTGTGAGACCATGGCGACTATGAAATTGTGAGAAAATTCACTTTGTAAACCTATGTTTAGTGTGTGAAGCCGGCAAATATAAACTGAATTGGGCTCCATAGTAGCTGTTGCAAGTGAAAGGCATTAAGACATCTCTGTCATGGAATCACCCTTGAGAAATGAAACTGCTGCACCAGTATCCACGATGAATTCTTCGCCAGTTTTGAAAACGAGAAGATGCAGAAGTTCGTTGTGTTGTTTCGCTGGGTCATGTTTGACAAATAGGACAGTGATTTCGAATGGCATTATCAGTTTGCTCTCTATGTGGCATATTCTGCTTGGATGGAAGATGTCAAAATAAACCGCAGCTGTAGGTGTTGGAAAATTTGTATGGGAAGAAGAGAAACTGCCTTGTTGTTGATTGCAGTCAACTAAAAAAGAGAAATGACATCAATTTGGTAAATTCTACGCACAATGCAGGTAATTTTGACAATTATTAAAAATATTTTAGGTTATTCAAGAACCAACCATTTGCAGAATATCCAATGAATGATCGATGTAGTCTCGATTGTTTTTTATTCTGATTAAGACGGTGTTGATCCGGGGTTCTATTAGCATTTGTCCGTCTATGACAATTATTTCAAGATCTTTACTCAAAGCTGAAATACATCTCTCCAAAGTAAATAGCCTAGAGTCATCAGAGGTGAGATCAACACCGTGGTAGCTGGTACACGTAGAAGTTCGATTACTAAATAACCGATTACGTATGACTAGTTTTGCAGCAAGAAGAATATTGGTGTGACGTAATTCTAAGTGAAGAGATGACACAGCGTGGTAAACATAAGTCAAGAAGTCAACGTAGGTAGACAGTCAAATACAGAGAGCGACAGCAATCGCACGTATTGATTATAGCAAAAGTGTCCATCGTGCTGCATCTTAAATGAACTGTGCTGATGTAATTGTGCAGGCCTAAGGTCGCCCGCTATTGGTTAATTGTAAATTTCGCTTGTTTTAATTGATACCGTGTAATGATATTTGAACTTCATTTAGGTAATATACTTTCCAGGAGGACTTCTACAAACTTCCTCTGTCCTCCTGTTTGTTGACTGGTGATCCTTTGAGAAGGTGAACCTGAACAAGTAGAATTGTCGAAACAGAATTTGTGATTTGATGTTCAACGGCTTAGAATTTGCTTGTTGAAGATCTGTGGCAATACCGAAGTAGATAACACACGTAGAAATCCGATAAAAAGGTAATCGATCACGTGTGATTAATTGTAAAGCAACAAGAGGATTGGCGTGATTGAAAACTAGGCGATGAGATGACAGAGCGGTGTAAAAGCAAGTTCAAAAGCTGGTGTAGGTAGACAGCTAAATGGAGAAAACGAAAGAAATCACACGTAGCGAGCAGAGCAGAAATGTTTTGTTGGGTAAATGCATTGTACTTATATAGATGTGCAGTCTCACGCCATTGGTCAACGGCAATTTTGCGCGTTAGATTGGTTCAGCGTATTTAAATTTGTATTTTATTTTGGCAAAATATGTCGGCGAATTTGCCTGAGCCGTTACTGACAAAAAGAAAAAGTAAAAGAAAAAAATTTCTTTTGGCGAGGCTTGTTTAGTAATGTAGAGTAGAATTTAAACCCAATTCAGAAACTGGTTAATATTCTGCCCATAGTTCATAAAAAAGAATAGTAATGCTGGGCTGGTACGTACTTTGTTTATTACTTTAACAATGATATGATGCCAAATGACTACTAATAATTACTCAACAAGTTGTTAGATGTAGTGGCCGGTCATACCGCGTGAAACCAGATAGGGCATTGTGATATGTTTTGAAAGCCGCAGCGTGATTATTGCGAAGTGGATTGCCACTGAAGTTGTCAGGTTTAAGTTGTAACCTGAGCATGCTGGGTCGCCGTCAAGGAGAGTCTAAATACGATCAAATGAGCAAGTATGTACTCGAAGTTGTGGTCATGATATTCGAAGTGCATGTGTAATATTTAACTGATGAAGTTGCAATATGCATTTAAAGTGGCCTATACCATGATATGAAGCCGGTGACTACTTATTGTTTCTACAAAAAGCGTTAGCTCTAAGTAGCTGATCATACCAAAATAGGCAGTGTGAGCTCAGGTGTGAGCCATAAGTTGTAACAGTATGATGTAAAAAGATATATTAAAATCAAATGATAAGGACAAGATTGTACTCAAATCTTGAGGCAGAGATGGCATAATACTGCAAAAACTGTTAAGAAATGCTAAACAATTGTTAGATAAAAACAGCTGGATATACTACGTGAGACACGTGAGTGTAAAAAAATATGAATCATATGGATCCATAGATATCACGTTATGTAAAATAGGGTTTAAGTGGTGCGCAAAAAGTTAAAATTAGATACGTAGATTATAGAAATTTATACAAAGAAATCTATTGTTAGGTTCACTTTGTAGGCAGGAAGACCCTGAAACGCATGAAGAATGTTTTATGTCGCCAGGATCAGACGGTTCGATAAAAGATTTCAATCTGTGTATGCCTACCATTATAGGTGTCGCGCCCTGTATGATAATGACGTATTTCGGCTGTTTCAATAAAATCGGGTAAGTACCGCAATACATTATGCACTAGCAGCGTCCTTAAGAAAGAGTAATCATTTGCAGCTGTGGAGCTGCGGGTGAACGAAGACTGGCCGAGGAGTATGTCTTGGCTGCTGGTCAGACATGTTACCGAAATGAATTATATGTCGAGAAGCTTCGACTTGTGGGTCATTCTCTGCGGGTAGTAAACATGGGAGCTGACTAGGCAGGCGTAGGTCTATGCCATGCAAGAGTTGTGACGCAGACGTTTTAACAGATTCACGCACACGGGAACGAATAACAGGTAGGACTAAAGGACCCAGTTGCCATTAATAGACAAGGATGCTAAAGCAACTTTGATTTCCCTATGTATTCTTTCTACCATAACGTCAGACTGTGGTTGGTAGGCAATTGCCTGGTGTAAGGTGCATCCTATAACACGCAAGGTAGTTTTGAAGCGATCAGATTAGTAGCAAGTATTTTAGTTAGTATTGAATTCATTGTGTACACCATAATGTGCTATCCAAGCAGAAATAAAACTCTTAGTGATTTCGTCTTTAGAAATGTTGCCTACGGGTAAAGTCGCAGGTCATTGGGTAAATCTATCAATAATATTTAAAGGGTTTCGGAAACGTTGAACTGGTGTCGAATAAGCTATGTCGATTTGGACGATGGCTACGCCTGAAGTAGTTGGGAAATATTCGAACCTAGAATGAGTGTGATGGATGATCTGGTTTTTCTGGCATGTAGCACACTCGGAGACTCATGGCTTAGCGTTCGTTTTTTGGTCTACGGCTCTAGAAACGATCAGCAAAGACGTTTAACAGTATCCTTGCTCCCTAGGTGTGAAATTGAATGGATAGAATCGAAAGCTTTTTCTGAAGGCTGGTTGTCAGTACTGGTTTGTTATGCGCGTACCCTTGAAGTAAACAATGGTTAAACCTTAACAGAGTCGGCATAGGAAATTGGTGGGGTAACGAGCTACCTATCTTTGAATATGAGTGCCACCGCGCTGTTCTGTCCGCACGAAGGATGTCGTTAATGCAGGTACACCGAGACTCACGGAGTTGACTAAGAATGGCGAAGGCGTAGGTGGTTGTAACGAGATGTTTGGCCTAGAAAGTGCGTCTGCAATGATGATTTGTTCGCTATTAACATGAAAGGTAACGAAGTTCCATTCTATCAGACGTGGCAGCTGTCTTTCTACTTTGGAAGGTTATTTTGCAACAGTTGAAGTCACGTTTCATAGTACGCAAACTAATGGTGAGTAATTTGTAAAAATAATCAATCTGTTGCTGCTAATGCTGCTGATGAAGTGGTGCACTGCGTCGTGGATGGCAAGAAGTTCTCGACGAATGTGTTGTATCTGGTTTTTACTAGTTGTAGATTACGCGAGTAAAAACTGATAAGATTCCGAACTTCGTTGATCTCTTGTTTCAAAGTGGCCCCAATAGCAAATTTAGAAGCATCTGTTTTGAGTAGAAATGATCACTGGAAATCTGGATTGGTTAGCATTAAGCATTTGCTAACGAGTTAATATCGAGACGAAGTAATTCATTGTATTCATGCGACCCAGAAATGATGGAGTTTCTGCTAAGATCTTTTCGATTCCGCGGGTACCTACATAACTGATAAAGTTGTTTTGATAGGCCGTAAGGAACTTTTGATATTAGTTGAGAACTCCAAAAATATTCTATAGCTCATTTAAAGTCTTTGGATACTTAATATTCTTGATAGAATTTGTCTGCAACGGCAAAGGTTGTATACGTTGTGTGGTAATACCATGCCGTTGGAAATCGATGGATTTAGTTGAAATCTGTTTTTTCACAATTGATCTTTATTCCGTGATTAGATAAGTGTGAGAGCAGATTTCGTAAATTCTTGGCGAGAGATTCTGGGTCTGGAATGAAAACAATTATATCATCGAGATTTGACATATAGTAAGTTGTATCGTTGAGAAGTATTTCGTCAATAAATCGTTGAAGTGTCTGAGTAGAACACTTGAGATCAAAAGGCATGTAGATGTATACTAAAAGGCCAGATGGAATGATGACACCAGTTTTTAAATATCTACTGGCGCTAACGGAATGGGATGGTAGGCTTGTCTGAGGTCAATCACTGAACAGTAATTGCTATCTCTGAATTTTTCAAGCTAATGTTTTATATTGGAAATGTGATATGCATCGGATTTGGTCACAGAATTTAGCTTGCGCTAATCTGTAAGACTATGTACGATCCGTTTGATTTGGAGTCCAAGTGCAATGGTGACGCCCAGGAAGTTTTCGATGGTGTGATGATTCCCTCTTCCAATAGTCTTGAAAACTCCTTATGGGCAGCTTTCAGTTTAGCAGGGAGTAGCGCTCGCTTTCTGAATGCAATAGGTTGCCCTGTTGTGACGATATGGTACATTGTGATGGAGAATTGTAGCTCTGACTTGCTGTGATAGACCAACGACTTGTGTTCTCAAAAAGCTGCTTATATCTCTATTGAATGTTGCACTGGTTCTGGGTGAATAATCTGTAACTGTAAACGCTCGGAGGCAAGTGTCCAAAAATTTGCGCAAGTCTGGTGTAGGGGTTAACGATCTTTTGTTTAGCAAGATAAAAATGAGCCGATTTTTACCAGGAAATCAAGGCCTATTATGTCATGTGAGACTTTGACTTCCCATCGTAAACCTGTTTTGAGAATGTGATATCGGCAACCATAATTAAAAATGGTCTCCTCCGTAGGTGTTGAGAGTAGAACGCATAGAGATAATTCGTCCATGGGACCAGTCTTGAAAACTGAAACTGTTTTACTTGTGTACAAGATGAATAATTCTCCAGTTTTGAATTCGAGAAGATGCAGAAGTTCATTGGGTTGTTTAGCCGGGTCTTATAGATAAAAAGACTGGTAACTTTGAAAGACATTACTGGTTTCGTTGTCTATGTGGCTTATCCGGTTTGGACAAAAGAAGTCAATGAGAACCACGTCAGGTTGTATGTGATTGCTTTTCATTAGCCAATGACCATAGTGTTAGTATCCTTTACAGACTCGGTATCTATATTATATAGTGTGAGTTAGTGTTGAAGTCGCGTTGCCGTAGACTATATGATGTTAGCTTTACTATTGGAGGTTTAAATATTCGTCTAGGAGATTGTACCGTCTATCCATTCTTGACCAAAATATAGAGTGGTTAAGGGCGTAACCACAAGCTCTACTAATCCATGGTAAGCGTGAGCAGTGTGCATGAGATTATACTTTTCCATTCATGCTTTACTTTATGGTTTATCCTTCTGGTCTAAATAGAACTAATTTGTTACTAGATTCGCAACACCTAATAAATACTTGCATATATATTAGTTCTCCGCCATAAACAGTATTTAAACAATTTCAATGTCTGAGGAAGATTGTTAATAAAAACAACCTTCGCTTCATTATCAAATATTTTGGGTTTTATAGCAATGTTTCTGCTGTTCCCTTAAAATTTATACGGGGCTAAGATTTGGCATGTCTAACTGCGCACACTTGTTTATTATCTGTTCCGTTTCCGTGTGATCCAGAAAATATTCCATTTCAATTTGAATGGGGTTAAGTAGCTTCCTAATCGCCTCAAGATTTGGATAAATCCTTCGTTGCGACTCTGAAAGAAGTTTTGAAAAATCTGGAAACTAGGAATAAGCAGAGTCTACGCGCATGAACACAGTTCACAGTCTCCATCCCATACAGGAATATCAACATCTAAAATTTGACCCGACATTCTTATAATCTTACGAGATATTAAATGCCTAAATTATATACCAAAAATAAGCAAAATAAAATGCATAAACCGATGTAAAATTTTAAAACATACGTGCCAAATAAAATTGAAAATGAATAACTGAACGCTTACCAAAGTCTGATTCCAAAATATGAACATAAATTGAACGCAGAATGAGGTACAAAGCACCTAGACGAGAAGAGTTGAGCGATTTAATCACAGAAGATTTTGACTTTGAAATATCCACAAACAGGATTGACAAAACAGGACGGTCCAGAGATGAAGAACTTGGTATTGGAAGTCTAGAAGCCGGCGTAGGTAGACAGTCAAGTAGAGTGTGCGACAGCAATCACACGTAACGAGCAGTGTAGAAGGGTGTTGCGTGGTAAATGCATCGTGCTTATATAGATGTGCAGTCTCAGGCCATTGGTCAACGGCAATTTTGCGCATTTTAACTCGTTTAGCCTATGCAAATTTGAATTTAATTTTAGCAATATGTCGACGAATTAATCTGAGCCATTACATGAGAAATAAAATGTCAAATGCAGCTTTCTAGACAAAGTCACGCCAGAACAGTTACAGAATACAGAAATTCAAAATACGCACAATACAAAATTATATGCATTGCAAAGTATTTAAACAAAGATCGTTTTAGTAAATAAACGAATATTTTCCTTTTCAAAAATATTTGTTTCAATCAGCCACGGTGGTTTAAATTTACGAGTCATTACTACTTTAATTTTGTCGGAGAAAAAATATCTTCCTCTACACATACCACCTTCAAAAAAGAGTGACGTTTAATAATGGACCTAATTCATGTTGAGCTCTTCCTGAGCGAATTGTGCATACTAGTACCTCTGTTATTGACGTTGCGACATGTTCATTTGCCACTGGAACTGCTAGTTTTTATGACGTTAATTGAAAGTTATGATCTTGTAGCTCGGTAGAACCTGAAGTCGGTGCCGTCCACAACGCGTCATGTGAAAGTTGCTGGTTTGACTTTTGTGCCTGGTAATCGGCTTGCACACATCATTCAACTCATCTAGTAATTCAGTCTTATCGTTAATCCAGATAAACTGGGTAATGCAACGATCCAAAGTATCACAATTCACATGTCCATTTATTTCTATGACGACAATTTGTCTGTCATCCTTGGTCCTTTGTAAATTGGAGTCAGGCAGTTCTTACTATTTTCATTAGTCACATAAACATGCTGATCTTAGACTGATGACAGCGGTATTTGGTATTTACTTTCTAATCTTAGTTGACCTAACGAAACATTTTATCCTATGTTCTATATATATATATATATATATATATATATATATATATATATATATATATATATATATATATATATATATATAAAGGCAATACATTAAGAAATCACATTTGTGCGGGTGTGGTGATAACAATTCTTTCATTAATTATTTAATTGTTTATCTGTGTCGAAAGCTGCAAACAGTTAATATCCGTGACTGCATACAAATAGTGAGATAGCGGCATATTGAATTCTGCTTTCCATATATATGCAATGCGGTTTGATTATCGCTAGTCAGTTTGCCGTCGTACTCTGATGACGAAATCTGCAAACAGTTAATGTTCGTGACTGCATAGAATTCGTGCAGCCGACATTTCCAGTTACGTACAATGTATGCAAGACTACTAGAGCTGAGATTCGAATATCTAATCTTGCTTTCTATACATATGCGATGCGGTTTGATCATCGCTAGTCAGTTTGCCGTCGTACTCTGATGATCATCATGCAAGGTCGAAACACGTCAGTGCGTTGCGACTGGTGGTAGTTTTGTTATTTTGTCCGACAATAGGTTATATACAATGAGATTGGTGCTTACTTGAAGCTCGCAAACTTGATTTAAAGAATTGTTACCACCACCCGCGCAATCAATTATTGTTTAATTGTAAGTTTTGTTAATAATTCTTTTTTTCGCGTCCAATCTTTTTTTCAGGCTAAATGTTCCAATACATTGTTTCATAAGAAGGATAAAATCCTTTATTTATTACTTGTTTAATTAATTATATATTTAGGTATATTTACCATGGGGCTACTTTTAAATTGATAATACGGTAAGGATATAAAATTCGCTTCTGGTAATAATTGAGGATAGTGAGCTTTCAAGGCATTAATTTCTGGAAAAGAATTCTGTAGTAATCAGTGAGACGGTTAGTGCACGTACATTTTTTGTAATAATTCTTATTTTAACATAATGAATACACAGTCATTAAGCGAAGGACTTAAGAAATGTAGTTTAAGAGAAAGTACTGAGTAATTTATTTGTTCTAAATTAGATGTTCATTCCGCATGTATGGGTTATCCAAGTCCTGGTGTTACAGGCGCTCTTCTATGGTAGTAAACAAAGGGCTTCTATATCTCTACTGTAGGAGAGCCCCTGTAATGCCAGATCAGAGTGTCCAATATATTTATAATGATCATTCAATTAAAAAAACTAAATTCCTCATTCCATTCGGCATCTTCTTATAGGCTAAATTTCCTCAGTCCTTTGATCAATTGTTTTTCATTCTCGCAATTAATGTTATTACCAATTACGTGAAAGTAAGATTAATAACAATATAATGATTAATGCAGAGTGTGAATGCTCCCTTATTGCCGCCGCATTCCTATACTAAAGTGAAGAGCTTAGAAACAGAGAAACGAAACCAATTACCTGTGACAACACTGTTATTATTTCCGAATTTTCAACAGACACTTATTAATTGTTAACAAGAACAACTTTTAACACCAAAATTCACCAGTCGAAGAATCAAATACAAAAAAAACAGATTATTTTTCACCAGGAAAGAAGAAGAATAAGCCTAGTGTAGCCAAATCACACAAACAATGAAGGTTAAAGTAACAGTAAGCACGAAACGAATGTGCATAAGATTATAATTTCCGTTCATGCTGCTTTTGTTTTATCCTTCTGGTCACAACTGAATTAATTTGTTATTAGGTTCGCAACACCTAATACATACTTGCATATATATTAGTTCTCCGCAACAAGCAGTATTTAACTGCTATATATTGAATTGAATGATGTCATGCTTACCGCGAAATGTGATAACTGATATCCATTAAGACCAGGCTAAATGGATTTACTGGGGCAACAGGTGTTCGGAAATTTTTGTAATTCTCAATTTTGGTGAACTGTAGCATAAATTGATATCAATCATGTTGGTACCATGTTCCGACTTGGAAACCATAGTATTAGTAACATATACTTTTTCGGTATAATAATGTTGGTATCGGTTACTAACACAATAGCCATAGTGTTAGTATCCTTTACAGACTCGGTATATATATTATATAGTGTGAGTAGCGTTAAAGTCGCATTGTCGTAGACTACATGATGTTAGCTTCACTATTGCAGGTTTGCACATTCGTCTAGGAGATTATGTCGTCCTATTATCCCACATTCTTGACCAAATATATATAGTAGTTAAAGGGCGTAATACCGGCTCCTACGGATGAGTCGCTAGTAAGCACGAAACGAATGTGCATGAGATTATACTTTCCGTCCATGCCGCATTTGGTTTATCCTTCTGGTCACAACTGAACTAATTTGTTACTAGGTTTGCAACACCTAACACATACTTGCATATATATTAGTTCTCTGCAACAAACAGTATTTAACGGTTATATATTGAATTGAATGATGTCATGCTTACCGCGAAATGTGATAAATGATATCGATGAAGGCCAGATTGTATGGTTTAACTGGAGTAACAGGTGTTCGGAAATTTTTGTAATTCTCAATTTGAGTGAACTTTAGCATAAATTTATATCCATCAGGTTGGTATCAGGTACCGACTCGGAAACCACAGTGTTAGTATCCGGTACTCATCGATTTCAAAAAGGTATCCGTTACTAACACAATAGCCATAGTGTTAGTATCCTTACAGACTCGGTATATATATTATATAGTGTGAGTTAGCATTGAAGTCGCATTGTCGTTGACTTTAGATTATGTTAGCTTTACTATTGCAGGTTTACACATTCGTCTAGGAGATTGTACCGTCCTATTATTCCACATTCTTCTACCAAATATATATAGTGGTTAAAGGGCGTAATACCGGCTCCTACTGATGAGTCGCCAGCTAGCACGAAACGAATGTGCATGAGATTATACTTTCCGTTCATGCTGCCTTTGGTTTATCCTTCTGGTCAAAACTGAACTAATTTGTAACTAGGTTCGCAACACCTAATACATACTTGCATATATATTAGGTCTCCGCAACAAACAGTATTTAATGAAGGTTAAAGTCACTGAAGACAAACCATAAATTTAGGCAATTAAAACAGACTTTTTTTCAAATTGCAGCATGAGTTTTTAACATAACTTTGTTTAAGAAACCAACATTAATTTCAAATATTTTTTGAAGTAAATATTTTGCGGTGTGTCAGCTTTCACTTGACCAATGCCGCGTTTTGCGTACGCGGGTAATAGCTGTACACGGGCAGTTACACAAAGATCCGATTTGTCACTATTTCCAATTTTGTTTTGTCTTTCATCGGGTTGACTCATTTTTACTTCAATTGGAAATGTGGTTCTATCACATCTTTGTTTACTGGCGACGTTTCGGTGCCTACTTTCCAGCACCATCCTCAGGCAACACAACACTGATCACAATAGCAGATTTAAGCAAATGTGGTAACCTCGTTCCAAAACCATTCTATTTATATATATTTGACTCAACACTATTTTAATCATAGAATTTGTCTCAGTAACTAAACTCAATATATAACTATTTATAATTAGCAGACCAATCATTACCTCACCTATACCTCATCTCATCTCGTATGCAGAATATTTTAGGGGAGAGAAACAGTATCGAACCTTTTGTTATTTGTTATAACTGTATTGCTACTATGTCACGGTAATCAAAATTCAAAAATGATAAAACTAAAACCTTGACTGTCTTATATTGTATTTTATTTAAAGCCGGAAACTCTAATGTATGCAATGGTGTATGAGGTATTGCGCACATAGCAACAAATTGGTTCAAATATGGAGCAGCAAGTTACGTAGATGGATGGAGAGTGAATGTCATAGAGACGCTTAGGTGAACGATTAAAGAGAGAAAGATAGAGATAGTATGGAACAACTAACGTTTTTCAAAAAACTAATCGTAAGCACAATGCGAAGTTAATCAACTATTAGAAATAATTACATAAGAATATTTGCTCATATGACTAAAATAATTCATTATATCTATATACATATATATCTAAATATAATATGGTAACACTTTTATATATATATATATATATATATATA